>SNQJ01S0010331.1:67383-91268 GCA_010110895.2 Picea sitchensis
AAATTCCTTAACTTAAGATATATAATCCTGAGACTGAAGTATTTAAAGTAAGCGACCATGAAAATTCGCCTTTGGATTCTATCTCCACAACTATCCTTGAATCCGAACGAGTGTTTCATGGTTGTGTAGAGTTCACAGACTTACGCTTCTACAATAAGATACATAATCATCATGGGGCTTAACTCTAAATTTTAGAGGCTCCAGAATCTAAATTCCAAAAAACTTCAATTATTACACAGTGAAGGTATGCAACTACAATGTCAGTATTTCTAGTCCTCGTGATGATATTTAAATATTCAATATACTACTAAGGCAGTGAGTGAAGATTCGTATCCTGGGTACACACCTACCAACTAATGGACATCAATTTATTTACTCGCACTTCAGGGGTAATAGAGATCAAGGAAGAAAAACCTGGGTTGGGAGAATAGAAAGAAACCTAATCGAGAAGTTCGATTCCTTAGTGAGAAAATTGCAGGGGCCATGAATAACATAAATTCCCTTCCATAATTTATAAAAATATCTAGGAGCGGGTCTCTTGATCTTAAAATTCACACAGTTTACGCAACTATAAAAAAAACTTGAATATACAATTAAATCCAAACGCGATGATCTGGGCTTGGAGATGTTCTCCCGCAATTGGAGAATCCTTGTCCTCCCGCTTGCTAATCTCTGAGACTTCACCGGTACCTCCCAACCAAAGCTAGGGGTACTCTTCTTCTCCCTTATCCCCCCGAGTTGCAAAGGGGCCATGCACACACACAACCAGAGATCCTCTAGCTCCCAGCTTACCTCGTAAGGTAGAGCCACCACTCCCTCTCAAGATGGGTATCCCAACTCTCACAAGTAAAACCAATAATTTTTTTTGCAACATAACCTTACCCATAACTAGTGTGATCCATTTCTCATCGCAGACATTTGTTTTATACAATTTCCCCACAACTCATCCCCCCTTGCACATCTAATTCGCTTTTTAAATTAAATAATTTAGAATTATTTTCCCCCTTACATTTGTCACCCTTTCCCCAATTTGTACAAGTAAATCCACATTTTATTTTAATAAAATTCAATTTCCCTCACCCTTCCTAAAAGCGCTCCTTGAATCACTTCTAGCTGTCTCTTTTTTTTAAAGTAAGAAGTTATATATTACATGTCATAAGAAAAAATTATAGTATCACATTGAGAACGAGTTTTGGATGTGTTGAGTTTCCTCGAAGGGAAACCAACTCAGCCTGACACTTTGACTGTAAAAATCAATGATAATTAAACATATTTTCTTGAATCGCCCCATGGGGAAATTGATTCATCCAATCCATGCATGCATATTGTAGACCAAAGAAGATTATAATATGAACCAGAAAATGCCTATCGTGTGACAGAACCACAAAATAGACAGTACTAAACTCCAACAACCTAAAAAAAACCTTCCAGAAACAACTAACAATTGTCAAAATGAAACAAGCATGCTGACACATGTGCGCTTGTCGATTGTCATGATGTCTGGTGTGCTTGAATGTCCTCGGATTCCGATGCACGTGTGTCTCACATGGTGTCTTTCTTGTCCTTAACCTCCTTTGCTCCTGTATCCACGTCTCGTTCATCCTCCCCTGGAATTTTGGAGCAAGAAACACCCCTGGAGATGTGGGGGTGTTGGTGCCTGAATATGGTGAACGTAGGGAGCAGAGCAGGCTCAAGAGCAGAGATCTGATTTTCTCTGCGCGTTGATCTAGGTGTTCTAGCCGAAAACGGAGGTCATCGACGTCCTTACGGACTGCAAATACCAAATCTTGGAGAATTGAGATCGAATCTCGTAGTCGCAAGCACAAAGCATAGTCCGGTTGGAGCAGAGCTTGGCCTTGAGTCACTTCCAATTGAATTTCTTGCGTTTGAGCGTTGAATTCCTCTAGCGAAGGTACAAAAAATGGTGACAGGGGGTGTCGAAGGGGGTGGCGAGGGAGAAAAGGGTGGTGGACTAGAAGGGCATGCCAATGTTGGTTGTGAGGTCGATGCCAGGTTTGGGAGAGGTCCAGGAGTGTAGTCGAGAGAATTCCCTTGAATGTCAAACCATTCAACTCGACAAGCCCATGGTGAGGACAGAGGCAAAAGGCCACATTGGTCTGGTGAGGACTAAGTGGATGACGGAGGTGAGGAGCTAAGCGTAGGAGCAAAGGTGAGAGGGTGCATACTGGCCATGGATGCTCTGTTTTGGTACCAGAGGGAACCTCTCTTCGGATTCCCGTGAAGGCGAGGCATAGGCTGACAAATGTGAGGGTGAGGAAAAGATTCGAACAGGAAGAACTAGGTAGGCACCAGAGAGAACGACAGAGTGCAAGAGTATATGGAAGGAGAGGGTGATAGATACCAACTGGGGGGATGGGTGTTGTGATAAGATGAACGATGGAGAGTAAATGCACTAGAGCACAAGAGGATCAGAAAGTGTACCAACGCCATAGCCATGATGGGAAGCCATCTCTAAGCACACTGAATCATTTAGTTGAGAGCACAGTGAAATGGATAGTTGCAGAGTTCATAAGGTGGTAATAAAGGCCGAAGGGAATAGAAAGTGTCATGACGTGGATCGAGGTGAGGTGGCGGGATTTGAGTTCTTAGATGGATGCATGGAGTTCTCTGACAGCCCATCCGGGGGGGCTCCTAACTGTCTCTTTATTCCCCTTATTCCAATTAATGATTGACATCTTACTAAATCCGAGTTGAGTTAAAATATGAGTCTTCTTTAGTTAGACTAGTGTTAACTAGACTCTAGATTCCTTTCTATGCGTACACATGCTCTCCTCTATGTTTCTTTCTTATTTTAAAAACTCCCTTTTAATAATTTCTTACACCTATGTGCCTTAAATCAAATCATTATGATTATTTCAATTTACTTAATTCTTGAAATTATTTACCTCATCCCCCTTTTGATTTAACTATTAATTTCAGTTTAGCCTATTTACAAAGCTTATACTTAGGCTTAATCAAATTTTAATTACAAAGGCTTAGACTCTTATCGGGATTTATAATTAATAATTTACTCATTGATGAGATAGTTCTTTCGGATTCATCGCATTGGTTTTTGATATTTGACGTTTCGGACCAAACCAATGTGGTCCATCATCAGGAAAAGTATTATGAATATCAAAAACCAATGCGATGAATCTGAAAGAACTATCTCATCAAAAAAATGGTCTCAAAAGTTTTAGAACAAAAATTTACTCATTAATTGATTAATTTAAATCTGACAATGTCAAATTAACTTATTGTTTTCTAGGCCACCTAGATCTGTTGACTCAATTTCCCTTTTAATTCACACAACCCCCCCTTCAAGACACTCTCCCATGCATCCAAGGGTGCCACTCAACTTTTGATTGGTTTTGGTATTTGTCCAACCCCTGGAGTGAGCACTCCATTCGGGCGACCTTGTGAGAGACTAAGGGATTCTAAGGAATAAGGACCCTGCCTTATTGTGTGCCCCTTAGAAATCTTCATGAGCGACGGTCTCAGTCTTCTCTCACGACATCGTGGACCCCTCAAACTAGGTAATCGTTAACATACAATTCAAGCCACGATGGGAGTATTATTAGGCTATGAAAGTGACTCTACGACACCTCTCCCTCAATATATGGTCTATGTGCATGGCCCCTTTACTCCTTATGTGAGTCAGATTAGCAAGAAATCGTTAATCTGCATTCATCAATGAAACATTGTTAATGATCCATATACAACATCATAATATATAAACGATCATATGTCACATATGCATAAATGAAATACTCAAACCCATACAATCCACTCCTCGATTCAATCCGGAGTCCAAGGAGGCACATTGATGCCATCGACATCCACAATCTGTCAAGTGTCCTGCACACTTAGGGAAAACTCGTCTATAACATATGTCAATACGCATATATCAATAACATCAAATCATAATCATCAAAATAATTATAAAGATCCACAAGAGAAATATACAATCATGTACTATAACCAGATCACTTGCACATAAGTGTCCTCAAAGAATAAGTCGATAACATGTGCTCGCAAGAGCAGGATGTTACAAAAATGGATAGTAAATAAAATACTTTTACTATGGAAATATGGAATTATGTTATGTATTCATGAGGTTCTCATGAAGTGGACCATTAGATGCACTTCATTTGGTATCAGAGTGGTCTTTCCGCTGGCCCGTGGTCAATTTTTCAGTGGTTTCCCTGATTTGTGATCAAGTTAAATTTGCTAGTGGAAAAAAAAGGAAAAGAAGAAGAAGAAAAAAAAAGAATAGAAAAAAAAGAATTAAAATATAGAAGGTTCACGTGAAGAAGTATTTAAAAGAAAAATGTAATAAAGATAATTTAAAAGAAAAAGTTCCAAAGAAGAAGGAAGAGTAAATTTTGATTTTACCATTTTTAAAGGGGGGGAAAAATGAACAAAGAAGAAGAAGAAGAAGGAAAGGTGAAAAATTGATTCTACCGTTGGTGGTTTATAGACCCATGGTTTTGGTAAACCATTTGGATGCCCATGGTATTGGAAAAATATTATAAGGAAAAAAATAAAAAAGAAGTAAGGTGGTTTTTTATATTAATAATCTTATTATAAAGTGATATAGAAGTTGAAGTATTTCATGAGGAGTATTTTGAAATTTGGGAATTAATATTCAATTACTTTATATTAAAGTATTAACATAAGTATTTCATAAGAAGTGAAATGGAAAATAAGGTTCAATTTACTTCTAGGTATGTTTTGGAAATAATCAATGTTGTCATATGTATGTTAAGGAGAATCCATAATGAGACTGTAATCATTGCCATTGACCTCGATAGTCATTGGAACTATATTAATATTAAATTGGAAAATAAATTACAACTTGCAAAAGAGGAAGTTAAAAGAGCTCTTACACAAGAATATGGTGATGAGATTAATAATTTAGAATTAAATATCGATGTGTACTCTCCAAAATGCAATTTTTTTTATGTTAAAAATCAAGGAAGTTGATATAGTTTTAGGGAACCCTTAGTTAAAATATATTGGTACTTTTACCATAAATGTTAATAAAAAGTACATAGAATTCGAACACCTTACCAATAAGATAATCTTGCGAGACATTAACTCAAAGAACCTTGCTCTATCATAAAATTCATATTATAATGAACACAAAAATCACACAAAATTAATGGAAAAGTTTAAAAAATTGAAAAACAATCTCATTAGAAAAGAGGAAGAAATTATGTAAAATCGAACAGAATTGGAGAAGCATGATACAAAAATTCATAAATTGCAACAACAAATTAGTAATATAAAAAGCACTCATAAAAAAAACATGAAAATATCAATAAAGAACTATTGTCCAAAGACGAAGAAATTTCTTGTTTGAGAAATCATAATAAAAGTATACTTGTAGATATGAATAAATTGAAGAATAAGAGGAAGGCACATCAAGAAACCCAAACCGTGGATAAATGCACTAGCACCGACTTGATCGACATGGAAAAAACTAATGTTCTTAACAATGAATTTGTATCAGTGGAAGTGTTTCCAAAAGTCAATCTCAACAAACAATTATATGGTAAAGCAACATCCACAAGTTTAGTTGAAGTTGACATACCGTTGATCGTCACTAATAAAGTCATAGGTTAGTCGAAGGATGTTGTCGTACCATTAAATAAAAAAAAAAAAGATATCATCATGATGACTCAAGTAAATTAGGGCAAGACTAAACCATACATTAAGAAAGATAAAATTCCTAGGCATCCAAAAATATGTGTGCCCTGAAGTCAAAAAAGAAGAACATACCCATAATCTTATCATCAGAGAGTTCCAGAAAAATTCCAACTTGGATGGATTGATTCTTTTTCGATGCGCTAGTATTGTTCGAGACTTCAATTGTCATATCTTCTCATGTCTTCAAATTTATCTAATAGATAAAAATTATAAAAGAATGTCATTCTACCATAATAGTTTCTCATTCCCTACACTTTGAGGACAAACCATTTTTAAGGGGGAAGACTTGTAATATACCTAAATTATATTACATTTCTTATCATGTAATAATATGTTATAGGTTTTTTATTATGTAAATAGGCATTATAATGCAAATCATAAGTCAATCATAAGTCATGAACTTTGATCTATGATAAGTCATGACCTTTGCAAAGGACATGACTTATCATTCCTCGCTTTCATTTATATACACGTATTGTATTTCATATGATGTCAAGAAAATATATAAAATGGATAGTAAATACAATATTATTTATTATACAAATATGAAATTATGTTATGTATTCATGATGTTCTCATGAAATGGACCACCAGATCCACTTCACCTTCCCCTGTGCATAGAAATTTATCAATTAAATTTAAAATAAATTATTTCCCTCACTCACTTTCCTTAAACTCCTAAAATTACTCCTAGTGGTCTCTTAGATTTTATTTAAGATTCCCATGCTTTTCTCGTCTCATATTTTTTCTTCTAGATGTTTCTCAGTTTTTCTTGTCTTTTAGATGTTCCCATAGATGTTTCCCTACTTTTCTTATCTTTTATATTTTCCCCTAGATGTTTCCCTGCTTTTCTTGTCTTTTAGATTCCCCCTTAGATGTTTCTTTGTTTTTTTTAAGTGAATATTTTTACCATGTTGTTAACTTAAATGGTTGTTCACTTAACTCATTTGGCTCACCTTTTATTTATCTATTTACTCAATGAGTTAGGATTCTCCCCAATTAATCTCCTTATGCAATTGTTTCTCATCAAATTAATATTTTCTATTTATTTATTCACTTTAATAAATATCATTCACATTTTTAGTTTTCTTCAAAGTTTTTTTGTTTTTCTTTATTTAATTATATTTGGATCAAAATCTAACTTCCAATTACCCACAAATTCTTGGAATAATTTAATTGTTCCATAAACATTTAATCCCTTGCAATAAAAATTGATTTGCAAAATTTTCTAGAATGACTCTATCCATTTATTTTATCATTTTACCCTTAGGTTAATTTACATGTTTTACCTTATATTAGAAGTTTGATTTGAAACAAAGGCTAAGGGTTCCATGAACGCCATGCCCTTTAGGATGTATTGATGTACTCCAAGGGTGCCATGCATCATTCCCTTCAAGCACTTTGACCTTGAACATTGAGAATATGGTACAATTGGTGAAGATCCTATTACTCCTATAGTTTCCCCTATTAAGAGACTACTAGATGCCGAGGAATAAAGAATTTGCCTTATTGTGCACCCCTCAGTATACCTCCCGAGTGACTGAGACCCAGTCTACCCTCACGACATCGTGCAACCCTATGAGCAAGAGTGTCCCTCACTCTTCAACTCTGGCCATGGTGGGAGTGCTAGTGAGTGGAATGAGGGATATTGTTCCACCCCTCCCTTTATGCTAGTCTAGTTTTGTATAGCCCCACTACTCCTTTTTTGATTCATATTGAAAAGCATGATCCTTATGCCTACATCCACTAAACAAGTTTTTAGCAGTAATGTCCATAATCAATTTAAATAATTTATTCAAAAGTTCATCGACACATTTACTCCCTGATTCAATATGGAGTCCCAGGGTCTTGTTGACGATACCTACATCACCCATTCATTGAGCTTCCTATACACTTAGGAACTCATTAGTAATATATTTACAAAATCATGATCATCCATAAATTTTATTCAACAATGTATAATGCATAATTAATTAATTTAATGGTTTTATATTTTAAGCAATTC
Organism: Picea sitchensis; assembly: GCA_010110895.2. Classification (NCBI taxonomy): domain Eukaryota; kingdom Viridiplantae; phylum Streptophyta; class Pinopsida; order Pinales; family Pinaceae; genus Picea; species Picea sitchensis. The sequence continues at coordinate 75,101 of SNQJ01S0010331.1, forward strand.
ATAATAAGTATAACATTCATCAAAGTATTAATTAATTGAGTGATTTGTGAGAAAACACCCTCAAAGAATAAGTTTGTTGTCTAAAAACAATCAGGCGAAACATGACATTACATTGAGCAAACACCCATTATTCCTATCTTTCTCTTTGTTAAGGGATTTACAATATAAAAGTGGGGAATTTACCCCAACAACACCTATGGGTACATTGAACCTTTACATCTGAATCATAAATGATGACTTGTAAGTAAATAAATTTATTGATTATATTAAAAAAATGATAAGAGTTATAATGTCACTTAGATCTATCAAGTGGTTGAGAGGAATATTCAATATTCTTCCCACCTAATTTCAAATCCCTCTTGTGACATGATTTCTCTTTGGGATGATCGAGGTTCTTCCTAAACCATTAGAATATCTCACCCTTTCTTGTGGGTTGGAGGATGGATGCTTGGTACATATTTAAAAAAATGGTAAGAATTACGAATGAGAAGTTGGGCATCCTTATTTATAGTAAAAGGAGGTAAACCCAAACTTTAATCTCAAGTTATTGATATTTATAATAAAAAGAGGTGAACCCTAAATTTTAAGCTTAAGTTACTAATATTTATAATAAAAAATGGTAAATGCTAACTTTAAGCTTAAGTTACTAATAAAAATAACAATATTCAATATTACATATAAGTGATATTTTTAAAAATAAATAAATATTATACTCTAAAGACTTAAAACTAGAGAAATAATATAAATTCATTAACTTGCATTAGCACATATACGTATATACGTATATACACATATACATAGAGTTTATCCCAACAAAGGTGGCATTGTTAGGGATGCAACATTCATTTCCTTAATAGTATTTGAACTAACATCCAATGGAATGTATTACAAATCCCTCCCATCTAGATTATCATGAGAGTGATACCACTTCTTGTGAATGATTTTCCTTATTAATTTTGTAGAAGAAAGCAATGGTTATTATGGGTTTTGATACAACCTAACCCTTATTTTATACACATTTTAGCTATTGCACTACATGGGGCTAATCTAAGCCTATCATCACCTCCCTTAGTTAGCTTTGAGGCCTCCTATACAAATCCATAACCATTTACGATTAAAGTTGGTCCAATCGATGGGGTTGACATTATGATAGCAATTGAACCTATCTTGTAAATTATTTTATCCATATTGTTTCTTCAATATTTGTTTTCCAACTACATCTAGATAAATACCAATTACAAAGATAATCATTTTGGTAGCATGCTTCATCATTATTATAGTTTCATCTAATAATCTATCTTCTAAAATCCATATTTCCCACAAAAGTAATACATATCTTGTAAAGTTCAAGTTCCATTTCTTATAGGTTGACTTTTAGGTGTAATTCCTTAGGGTAATGTGATAATATCCTTCCTTGGTTTGATACTAGAATTACCAATGGTTTCAGTGTCATGTCTTATAGGTCATGTTTGGTTTGTGGTTGCTATCACTACAAGGAAAATACCTTTTAGTGGAGGTTTCTAGTGTTATAAAATTGACAAAAAATCCTCCACTATAACATCTGTTTTCGATAACAGATTTTTTTTGCGGATATTGTAACGAAACTTGATTATAACTAAAAAAATATGGGTGGTCGGAGGTGTTAGCGGATGCTTACAAATCAATGTGTTTTTATGAGGAACAAGCATTGGTACGTACATACACGTATCACATTGGTGTTGTACACTTAAAGTTAAGCACTGGGGCAGTAAAATATGCAAGCACCAGGACAATAAAATATTTAAGCACTGGGGTGTTTGTCTTATAAGCACCAGGGATTTAATAGTAAAACACACCGAGAGAGTTAAAAATAATTAAGCACTGGGGATTTCTTCTTAGAACGCATCAATGCTTTATTAATAAGAAGGTACCAATGTTGTATAAAATAATATGCCCCAGTGTGTTACTTGGAACCCCCCCCCCACCCGGTGCCTTAAAAATAGAAAGCACAGGTTTTTTTTAAGTAAAACACTAACGTCAATGCTTATTAATAACACAATAACACCAATGCATATTAATAAAAGAAACATTCCAATGCTTATTAATAATCCTAAAGCACCGATGCTTATTAATAACACAAAAGCATCGGTGCTTTGTATAAGTTTAATGCACCAAAGGCCAATTTTTCAATATAATTATTTGGTATTAAATAAATATTGAAACCAGTGCTAATTGATTACATAAAAGCACCGATGCACATTTCATATGAAATGCACCAGTGAGTTTTAATATTAAATGTGATGATGAGATTAACAATTAAAATACACCGAGAAACATCGACCTGTGATAGTGCAAATGTTGTTATCTTTTAATTCCATTATTTATCAAAAATTTTACATATATCTTATATTTTGATTAGTTTATTTGGATATGATGTTTGGATTAATTTGTTATAACATCAGATTTTTCATCTCTTCATTATAATATTTAGTCATCCATATATTTAATTAACGATGTAACATTTCACAACGACGTTGGACAATACCATATAATAAATTAAAACATATTTTATTATATGAATAAGAGGGTCTTTGTCATACAAAGTGTGACACTTATCGGTAATCCCTTCTCCTTCAATTGGGACACTATGTCCATTACATTAAACAAAAATGTCTGATTTTCACAAACAATTATTTCAAAAACATACAATTACATCTTGCATTGATATCCAAATATATTGGTCATCATTCTTCACTGGAACTGTTGTTAGTGCTCGAGTTACTTCCATGCCTTGGGTTATTTTGTTGAATGTTTGGTTGAATGCCTCAATTTTTTTCTTCTTCTTCAAGATCCATCTACAAACATAAAAATAAATTGTAATGAGTCTATCTACATTGATGAAAATAATGAAAATTGAAATAATTAATATACATGAATGTAAATTGAAAAGCAATATACCTGCAAATCAAGAATTGGCTTATGAATCATGCACATATGTTCAAAATCAAATATCATGCCTTGTTTCAACAATTATTTTGTTGGCTCAGTTCCATACTTTGTTTCCTGCAAGTTTTATACCCCATAATAAAACATAGATTTAATATAAAGTATTATTTTTGTTTCATTAATTATAAAATGATTGAAGTAAAACAACATAGATTATACTTAGAAATTTCACAATTAATTTTTTATATGCCAACAAGTGATCCATTTGCATCACATGCCAAACACTTATATATAGAAAAAAAAACCCATTAGATCTAAAATTCCTAAAACGAAAAGTCTTAATTCTAAAGTGATAGAGGGACTTAAACCCTAGGGTAAAATTTTGAATTCACATGAGCAAAAAAAAACAAGTGTTTAAGTTAAGCATGCTTTTTTTTTTAACTTTAATTAAAATCTAAATAGGAATACAATTTGTAAAAAAATTAATTATCAAAATCAATAGTAAAATTTAAAATTTTTACTACATAGGGTTTTGAGTGAATCAACATACCCTTCAAATCCTAATTTTCTGAATATTTCTATTGTTCCAAAGTATTCTTCTGCTCCACAATGATCCCCGATATGTCTCGCACGGTGTGGTTATTTTTTCAACGCACCGGTGCGTTTGTGGTTTATAAGTGCACTGGGATCCTTTTAAAGTTATTTGAACTTTAATTTGCACACAAAATAGTATATTCATCTCAAATCATCTGTTAGGATGAATTCACATGATTTACAATAGTTCAGCATACATTTTACATTTTATGTCATCTTATTTTTAAAAAATGGTTTCAAAACTATATTCAAACTCAGATTGTGGTATGGTCCTCGAAATTTATTTTAGATATGTACAGAAAAATTTATTGATAATTTTGCTTAAATGCATAGAGAAAACCTTATTATATGATTAAATGGCCAATTATTCAAATTCTAGCCCATTCCATATTTTTTTTTTTTGTTAATTTGTGCAGGACCTGCGATTAACCTGTGGCTTGAGAAACCGCGACTCAGGGGCATCTAAGCTGTCAAAATCACCCGGGGATCGCACCCGGCCTGAGCCACACCAACCCTTAACATGGTTGGATTTTTTGTCCCCGCAGGTTTCGAACCGGTGACTTTAACATCACGAAGTGGCTTAACAACACACTCCGTCACCGACTGTCCTACACCTCGGGGACTAGCCCATTCCATATTGCTGAAAGTCCATCGCGGATTTCTCCCTTTCCATATCTAGTAAGTTTAACTTATTTTATTTATGTTTCGATTATCTAATTGGTTTTTTTTTTATCCATGTCAATCTGAATAAAAATGTATCATAATTTGCAGGATCCTGATTCAGAATCAAGTTCAGATGCAGAAAATATTCCAGTACCAGTTCAAAAACGTCGGAAGGTCTTATCATGAGAGACATACTGCAAACAATTGGTAGATGAAAATGGACAACCGCTTTACTCTGCCAATTGTGAAATTCCATCTTCTGGCTGCAATCCTAGGTCGACGATGGTAATATTTGTTTGGTATAATGTAATTTGAACAAAAAAATTATTGCATTGTGCTTACTAATATCATTGATGTACTAATGTTCAATATTTTTGAAATTATAATTCTTTTGATGATGGGTGACCTACCTACTATCTTCCATTGCACCCCAGAACAATGCCAACCAAAGAGAAGGATGCAATGAGAGCACAACTCGAAGAGGAAGCATACCAAGAATGGTTGAATCAATCACCTGGTCAATTCCCACTATGTCCAAATTCACCAATTAGGAATGACTACAAAAATATTAGTTCTTCAAAAGTTGGCAATAGAGACAATCAAAAAGAGGTTGGTATGGATGATTACTTACGGGATACGACTGCCATGGAGACAATGTTGTTAGACATATTCTAGAACGATGAGCTAGGGGATGATGCTGATATCAATGATACCATTTTTCGAAATCTTGAAATCTGCTTCCACCTCCCCTCTCTTTGGACCTAGTGACCGGTCAAAGTCTACCAAACTTGGGACAACAATGTTACTGTACAACGTGAAAGAAAAGTTTGGCATGTCAAACACATGTTTCTCAACAATATTGAGGTAATTGACCAACAAGTGCCTTATATTAATTTTGATAAATCTTGTCACACAATCAACATTAGAAATGGTTTCTGTTATAAACGTTAAATGACCTTGTACATTTATATTACCCACTAACTGCAGGATATTGAAAGATAATTTTCTTCCTAGTGATGATGTTTTGCTCGGTAGTTGCGAAGAGGCAAAGAAGTTGTTGAAAATGTTGGGTGTTGAGTATATATCATATCATGCATGTATGAATTATTGTATTCTATATAGAGGAGAATATGAAGACAAATATATATGTCTGAAATGTGGGCATGACAGGTACCATACTTCAAATAAAAATGGTAAATTGCATGGTCCTCCTTATAAGATATTGAGGCACATGCCTATAATCCCAAGGATTCAAAGGATTTGTTGTTGTACGGATAACATGCCTCACATAGAAGTGATTCAAAATTTATGTGAATCCCAAGAGATTCAATAGCCATGAAGCATATAGAGGATACATGGCCAGAAAAATTCAAGGATGAAGTACAAAGTCTATGACTCATCATAAAAATGGATGGCATGAACCCATATTCCCTCCAAAACACCAACTATTTTGTTTGGCCTATAGTAGTGATCAACAACAATACCCCCCCATGGTTGTCTATGAAGAATGAACATCTTATGTTGGATCTTATAGTCCCTAGTAGAATACAAGTGAAGAATATGGATGTCTACCTACAACCATTGGTATATGAATTGGAGGAATTATGGGAAGGGATAGATGTATGCAATGTATCAAGAGCCATTGTCACAGAGAAGAGTTTTACGTTGTATGGCATATGTGCTTACACCACACATGATTATCCAGGCTTAAGAGTTTTCTCTATTAATTAACATGTTTATTGATTTGTTTATATACGTAACAATATTTATTTGCATATTTAATTTTTTGTGATTGACATTCTATTCTTAAATGCTAACGTGCTATGTATACAATAATTTCGTATGTCTTGTAACTAAATACCATCATGGATATAAATGTTGTGGACCTTCTTTGGAGGCTAGGTGGTCCAACCACCTATGAAAGCTAGTCTATGACTGCTTGAGTGTATTCCTCCCAAAAGAAAACCCTTATATAAGAGAAACATTTGATTTCAATGGTAAACCGGAGAGAACCCAAAGGCCTACAATAATGACGCCATCAAAATGGCTTAGAGCACATGAGAGAGAGAGAAGGAGAAGGAGATTACATAAATATTCTATTCAAATGGGGAGCCTATGTTCAATGATCCATAATTCTTCAACAACTATGTTGAGAAATTTCCCATTGGGATGAAAAGGAAATCTACATTTTATGAGCTCCCATATTGGGAGCATCTTAAGATTGCCCATTTACTAGATCTCATGCATATATTTAAAAATGTTTTATCTTATTTATGGAGGCACATATCATCAAAAGAAAGTGACACATTGGTTGTGAGGTGAGATCTCATTTCTTCAAAAACTAAAAAGAAACATTGGCCAAGATAAGAAAGTAGAGGAGAAGTTGGTCCCTCTTGCTCTTTCAAAGAAGGTGATGTCCCATGGATTTTGAAGAAAGAAGATCTTTCATTGGCAAAGGAAGTTATATTGGGTGTGAAGGTGCCTTCTTTATATGGGTCTTCCATACGGCATTGCTTCACTATGTGTCAAGACCATTTGTCGGGGTTGAAATCACATGACCATTTGAACCTTCTAAGCATACGACATATGTCAAAAATATGATTTTATTATTTGTAATTTTTATTTTTATGCCATGGGATAAAAAATAATTAATTTTGTATGTGTTTAATTTGTAGTGTCATTATCCTTTTCTCGTGCATGAGTGTGTGAACTATGACTTCCCCCATGACCTAAGGCGTTCCATATCTAAATTATCTGCATTTGTACATTGGATCACATCAAAGGAGATTCATATGGCTAGTATTACATGGTGGCATCAAGATATAGTTGGGATTGTTTGCATGTTTGAGAATGAACTATCGTCAAGTTTCATGGACTTGCAGGTTCATCTTCTAATTCACCTAGTAGATGAGGTTGAATTAGTTAGGGTGGTCTCCTGTCTTTGAATGTTTTTTTTAGAGAGGTAAATGAAGAAATTGAAAGGATTTTTTCGTCAAAGGGAAAAACTCGAGGGGTCTATGGAAGAGGGGTACATATCATATGAGTCTTTCCATTATGCAATTTTTTGGGATGATGAAAAGGATGAAGACAAAAGAGAAGGGGAGCTTCTCCAAATGAATGGAAAAAGACGCTTGATAAAGAGTAAGTGACTTATCGTTTGTCAAATTTATACATAATAATATTCACACTGAACTTCATAATGTATATTTTCATGATATCATATGTACTATATATTGGTTTGACTTCATGAATACATCAATGAAATCAGAAATTGATTCCATCAATAAATTCATTCTTTATAATTCAGAGGAAACACAGTCGTGGATCGCATTGTATGAACAAAAAAGGAGGAAATGGAAAAGTGGCAGGAAATAATTCAGACAANAAGCATTCCTTATCCTACTCATTTAAAAGAAAACATGCCAATGATATGCCCCAACAGTTGGGTTGATGACCAAGTCATAGAGAAATATGGTGCATCCGGTCATTACCCACATAAAGAAGATGATGTACTAAACATAGGGATTGGTTGCAACAACTCGGTAATAATCTCTTTGTGTACATAATTTTTAACTTCATAATGCACATTTGAATTGTAAGTACATATATATTATTTTATATTTTGATGGTTGGGTTATTAGACACCTATTAACATTGTGATTGGTTCAATTTTTTATAGGTGCATTTGTTCCCATCTATATGGGCATCTGAACATAATTTTCTCACAGAGGATGTCGATGATGGACACATGACACAAGACTGTGGAGTGGAATTCGATTTCGACCAATCTAGTCATTCTCAACACCATGATCAAAACACCATACACGGGAAGTTAGGTCATGTTAGAAAGATACAAGAGATCATTTGAGTGGACTTCTCTTCTTTCCAATGTGTTATTTTTAGGTGCAAGTGGTGGGACACCTTTGATCGAAATAATGTAAATGAAGATTGTGATAGTGGGATGATATATATCAACTCTAAAAATATGTGGGATGAAGCTAAGGAGCCTTATGTTTTCCCAAAACACTGCAGCCAAGTGTTTTTTTACCCAGATGTGTTGGATAAGGATTGGTGGTTTATATTAAGACACGATCCTATATCAAAACATATTTTTGAGACCAATAGTGTTATCATGCCAAGTGAGGAAGATAATCCTAGTGATGACAATGGAGAGTGATATATTATACATGTTTTATTCTTTAATTACTTAATTTTATGTTTTCAAATATGTAGTGGATTTAATAATTTGATTATTAAATTTATAATGTTTTTAGTGTTTAATATTTCATATTTCATATTATTATTTTTTTGATTGGATGATATAATTTTTTTTTTTTATAAGTAAAATTGTATAAAAAACCTGCCAAAATCAAAGATTACAAAATCATCCCTTTGTTCTAGGCTGTAAAAACTGAGCTTCCCCAAGGGGAAACCAACTTAGCCAGCCAAACAGTTCCAAAGTTTAAGTCTTAAACTTCTAGTCATAGAAAAATTTCTGCAAGTCTTGACAACAAAACATTACACCTTGACCATTCTACTGACATATAACAAAAGAAAAATTTAGGCCCCTAAGGGTGACCAGGTTTACAGTAATTGACACAGACAATAACTGATACAGATGGAGTCCATGAGGCAAAACCATAGTTAAACACTTCGCATAATAAAGTAGACACTTGTACATATCACGTGGTGGGGCTGTAGTGCGGTCACGCGTCCATGAAGGAGGCATCGAGTGTTGAGTCCCCGAGAGGAGCTGGATCCTCCTCGACTGGTGTCATGTCCATTTGCATTGCGTCCTTCGACTAGACTGGTAGCGTGTTCTCCTCCTAGACTGGTACGATTTTCTCCGAAGTCCCCAGTTGGGGAGCTAGTGCCAATACTGGTGTCTCATCCCCTGCAACGTGAGCTTCTCCTGCTAGGGGGTGGTGGGCACCCTAAAATGCTGAGAGAAATTGCAGGAATTGTGATGATTTTCAATCCAGAATCTCCAGGTGAAACTGAAGATCATCCAAGTCCCGACGTAGGTCAAAGACAAAGCCTTGCAGCAGTGCAAGGCCTGTTTGCAATTCAAATTTTGGGTCGGAGCTAGAGTTGGCGTGGGTGTGATGTCGCTAAAGTGAACCTTGGATTGCTTCAAGGCCATCATCCTGAGAATGAGCACCTAGTATCAGGGCCTGAGGCGACTGGGAGGGCGAGCGAACCAACAAGTTGGGAGGAGCCACTGGTACTGACTGTGAAGCAGAGGCCAAATTTCCTAGGGGGCCTGGGTTGAATCCCAGAGAGGACCCCGAGAAAGCAAGCCACTGTAACCTGTAAGAAAGGGGTGGGAGGTTGTTAGGATTATGACTCGACTGCGCCAGGGAGAAGGATGAGGTAGGCGACGAGGAGGAGGAACTGTGGGAGGGTGAAGGCGGGAGGCTGAGGGCCAAATGCAGTTGGTTGGGCTGCCATGCCAAGCCTCGTTTGGACTTCCCTCTCTGGATTGGCATCTCTGAGACACAATGAGGGAGGAAACAACCAGGAGAGAACAATAGCAGGAAAAGGAGTTGTTGGGTGAGAGGCCGAGATTTGGAGAAATCAACCATAAGAGAATGAGGCATCCATAACAACTGGTGTAATTCATAATAACCGAGGAGCAGGTTCCTTTCATGAAACCAACACATGCGCAGAGTAAAAGCATAACAATGGCACTGGTCCATTGAGGGGACGATAAGGCAGAGCAGGGTGCACTGAGATTAATGGTGCCCCGTCTCATGCAAGGTCGCGTTAATAGAATTAAGGTGGTGGGAGGGGACGCACACGTCCATCACGTTGAATCTCTCCTGGCTTCTCCTATGGACACATGGTTCCCACTATCACCCCATCTGGGGAGTTGTCAATGGCTAGAGATTTTGTCTGGCATCTCTGAAAGATAGAATGCATCTGGTGGGTAGGGGCCTGGCACAAAAAATCTGATCCCTCCCTTTCTACTCCAATGTTGGCCAGATCGTCTGCAATCTGATTCACTTTTCTCCTCATGTGGGAGGGGATGAAATATTGACTAGAACGAAGAAGAGTTGCAATTGTCCTTAGACCGTGATAAATTCTCCAACATGGCGACAGTTTCTCTGGATCCGCACCGTTCAGGACTTTCTGAAAGAGGTTGAGAATGACTTGAGAGTCTCCTTCCACTACGAGTTTATTGTAGTTGTTTTTTGTGGCTAGTTGTAACCCTTTTGTTAGCCCCCATAGTTATGCTGCATTGTTTGTGGTGTGGCCTAAATTTCCTGTGGTGATGAGAAGGATGTTCCCCTGATGGTTTCAAAAAACCACACCAAATCCTCCCGCTCTCGGGTTCCCTTTGGATGCTCCATCAAAGTTTACCTTGATAAAGTCCACTGGAGGGGGGACCATTGAGAGGGACTGTCCCCTCGAGGAGGAGGGAGCATAATTTGATTTTTGATGAGTTTCCAGTTATTCATGATGCTTTTTTCTTGGGTGGGGCAAGTTAAGTCTGCCTCAAACCACTGTTGCAAGATGATTGTTTCCTTTATGTTGTGATGGATATGGGTCCATCCGTGATGCCAATTTCTCTGGGTATTCCTGAATATCCATCGATTTCTTTCCTTCCAGAGTTGCCACGGGAAAAAACCAGGGAGCAACTACCAGATGCAATTTAGGACCGGTGACTGAAAAGCCACATCAATCTATTCTTGAATAGTGTTTCTTATGTTGTCCCTCTTATGATCTGAAGTGCGCATGATGGTCACCCAATGATCCCAAACTTTGGTGCTAAAGGGGAAGGTGTTAAGAAGGTGATTCATGGGTTCTACCTCTGCCAAGCATATAGGGAAAATGGACGGTCGTGTAAATCCCCTTTTAGTTAGGTTATCTTAGGTGAGAATGCTTCCATGTGCCACCAACCAAAGGAAGATGCTAATTTTTGGCCAGTGTTTCAGAGACCAGATTTTGCACTAGAATTTCCTCAGGGGAGGGGGATTGAGATTGGCATTTATGGTGTAGGCCTCTTGGATGTTAAAAGTGCCCCTTGGTGAGCGTCCCGAGTGTAGGATGTCCTCACCTTGCATGATGTGAATTTTCCGTGCGTTGATCATGTTGTGCCAGGGATGAAGGTCCACCTTTGCTTCGACGTGTAGGTCTTCTTTATTGGACTTCCATCATCTCTAGATGGAATTCGTGGGGTTGTCCCTCCAGTAATCTGCCACTTTTGTCAGTCCTTTTTGAGTAGTTGAGGTGCATAAGGTAACGAACCATTCTTCTTGCACTAAAATAGGTAATTGTTTCCATGAATCGTTCCAGAAGAGGGCAGTCTAACCATTCCATATATCCCAGAAAGTGTGATTGACTACAAGGTGTCGATTTTTCCTGGAAGCTGCCCATATTAGGGAACCTGGGGTATCTTCCTTCCAGTGAATGAGGATTCTTTATGTTTCATTGGGAGTATACTTTCTTCACCAAATCTTGGCCCAGAGGTCCTAAGGTCTCTTCAACCATCTCCACCAGATCTTGGCACTGAGTACTTTATTCAAAATTGAGGGGTCTCTACTTACCAAACCCCCTTGTATCTTAGGTCTACAAAGATTTTCCCATATTATAAAGAAAAACATCTTCCCCTCTTTGAGCCCCTGCCAGAGAAAGTTTCTTTGCAAGGCTTTGATTGCGTTGAGGATGAAGTTAGGGGTCGCAAGGGCTGAGAAGGTATAGACAGGCGGAGCTTGCGGAACTAATTTGAGAAGGATGAGGCAACTAGGGAGGTTGAGAGATCGATAGGTCCATGAGGAAAGTATTTTTGAAAAGGAAGTTAGGAGTCTCTCCCACAAGCTATTTCTGAGGGCTCTATCCAAGAGGGGGATGTCGATATACTTGGACGAAAGGGAGCTTCGAGTGAAACCCAAGATTTTTGAGATGTGGAGCTGAATCAACAAGGGGGTGTTGAAAAAGAAGATCTGGGATTTTTCCTTGTTGATGTCCATCCCAGAAGCCTCACAGAAGGTTTGGATGATGGATAGGAAAGTATAGGCCTCATGGACTATGGGGGATCCCATCATTAGAGTATCATCCACAAATTGACTATGAGAGATCATAGGGTTGATGCCATGCAGGGGCATCCCTTTTATCATCTTGTTTTCTACTGCAGCCTGAATGGAGCGACTGAGACCTTCTGCCAAGATAATGAAGAGGAATGGGGAAAGAGGATCCCCTTGCCTGATTCCTCTGGCGAGGGAGAAAGGGCGAGAAGGAACTCCATTGACAAGCATTGAGAAGAAAGACGAGGAGGTGAGGTTTAGGATCCAGTCTACCTAGGAGGGGTCGAAACCAAAGGTGAGAAGCATCACACGCATATAGTCCAAACTTAACTTATCAAAATCTTTGGAGAGGTCTAGTTTTAAGAGCATACCTGGAGTACGGGTCTTATGAAGAGAGTGGATAAATTCATGAGTGAGGATGACGTTGTCCAAGATATTTCTTCCCTCCACATACCCTAATTCTTCTGGTGAGATGATGAAGGGGAGGGTAGGCTTGAGTTTCCTTGCTATCACCTTGGTTAGGAGATTGTAGATGAAGTTGCAGAGGGCGATCGGTCGAAACTTCTTGGGGTGGCTCACACACTTTTATTTGGGAATGAGGGTAAGGAAAGTGGCATTGAGGGACATAAGGACTTGACCTGAAAGTTCGGAGTCTTCAATGATCTCCCAAACTTCCTCTTTGAGCATTGGCCATCTGGCCCCGGGGATTTTCCTTAGGGGGTGTCCTGGAGTGTCTGATAAACTTCTTTTAGCGTTATGGGCCATTCCAGGGATGCATTTTGTTCCTCTGAGATTAGAGAGGGTATATTTTGTGTGATCTGGGAAATTTCTTGAGTTTTGTCCTTTTGAGGCTTTGTCAAGAGGTTTTGATAATAGGTGACCAACTCTTCTTCCATCTCCTCATGGGTGTGCAGGATTTGCCCATTTTATGAGATAAGTTGAGTGATATGATTGGCGTGTCTTCTTTGGATGGTAGATCTATGAAAGAACTTGGTGTTTCTATCGCCCTCTTTGAGCCATTGGATGAGAGACTTTTGTCTCCATAAGATCTCTTCTTGGGCCTTTCTTTCCTCTAGCTTTTGACTTATTTCCTCTTCCTATGACTTGAGGTCCTCAGATAAGCCCTTATCCCGGATTTGGCTTTGAACGATACTAATTTGTTCAGTTAGATGTCTTTGGGCCTCAAAGATGTTGCCAAAAGTTTGTTTGTTCCAGGTTTTGAGTTTTTTTTTTAAGTTCTTGAGTTTCTGCTAAAACCTGTACATCTTGGAGCCGTTTGACACAGTCGCCTCCCTCCACCAGTCATGAGAGTTCTGCTGGAAGTCTGGGTGATTGAGCCAGAACTGATCTAGTCTAAAGGGTTTTCACCCTGGAGTTTCCGGGATGTCTAGCCAAAGTTGGATAGGCCAATGATCTAACCCATGGAAGTCGAGGATGTTATCTTCCAAAGTTGTACCCTCCAGCATGAGAGAATCCGAGAGAAGGAAATGATCCAACCGACAGGCTATCTAATGAGAGTCAGTTATGTGATTTGTCCATGTGAAGGTGCCATTGGAGGTGTCTATGGCAACAAGGCCTAAGTTGTCGATTAGGCACCGAGAGTCCCCTCACCCCGCTTCAAGACGACACGTTCCTCCTCTCTCTTCGTCCAGGTTAGAAATAATGTTAAAATCCTCTCCCAGGATCCATCTATTGCCCTCGGTTAAAGTGGTCTGATGCTCCAGGATTCATAGAAAGGCCTGTTTGTCCCTTGAGTTGGTTGGTCGATAGACATTGGTTAGATACCATGGCTTATTAGAGCCTATGAGTTGGTAGGCTGCCGAGATGGACCATTTGGTTGTGAAGAAGTTGTCCAGAGTGACCAAGCTTGGGTTCCAAAGGAGAGCCAACCCACCTGCTACACCCATGGCCGCTGTATAGATACCTTGCCCTTGCTTCCAACAGCTGGGGAGGATCTTGTCCATCTCTTCCAGGGCGCATTTTGTTTCTTAGAGCATCATTATGTCTGGTTTTTTTGCAATGATCATATCCCATAGTAACCTTTGTTTACTACGACCGTTGATTCCCCTTATATTCCAAGAGATTATCTTCATGATGAGGAAGGGGGGGGGGGGNCATGATGAGGAAGGGGGGGGGGAGGGGTGGAAAACTGTCAGATATGAGGTGTATCTGACCTGAGTTAACCATGAAGTTTCCTATCTCCTAGATGAGCTTGCTAGTGGATTTTCTCCCTCTTTTCTTTTCATCTTTCTGAGATTTGTGTTTTTCTTTCTGCCTGTTTCCTTGGATTCCTAAGCCTGCACTGGATCTGGCAGTGGAGCCGACTGAAGAGTTGAGGAAGATCTTGTGCACTTTTATCAGTTGATCTGTGGGGATGGTATAAAGTTTGTGGTGTATGTAGACATGTTCCAAATTCTCTAGGTCTATGCCTGCTAGGTATTGCTTATCGAGTTCCATTTCCACATCCCCGTCTTCTGTCTTTGAGGGGTCCAGGGTTGCAGTGGTGGAGATGGTTGGAGGAATGATTTGAGTTTGACCTAGGGCTTCCTATTCTTTCCCTTTTGCTGGATTTTGAGGTATTTTCTTTGTGGATGGGGCTTGTGAGGTGTCCATTCCCTCTGGTTGTTGCTGCATAATCTCAAATTGGTTGCTTGTGGTCGGCTCCTTAATGGGTTGGGCGGCTGGTCACCTACCTCCTTGTCTACGCTTTCCTGTCGCTAGGATGAAACCCTCTTTGTCTTTGTTTTCTTCTGGGCTTCCCTCTTTACTTTTAGTTTTGAGGGGACAATCCCCGAAGAGGTTCCCATGCTCATGGAATTTTCGGCATCTGAACGGAATGTGCTCATAGTCAATGGTTTGCATCCAATCCTCATCCTGGTATTCCAGAGCAATGGATCCTGGTAGCATCTTTTCAATGTTCAAATAGACACATATGAATGTGTAGGAGGTGTATCTTCATCGCTTTGTGGATTCCGAAGATTTGAAAAACACTCCGATGGTATTTCCTATGCTCGCCAGGACCTCTTCTAGCCAGAACTCCTATGGAAAGGAATAGAGTCGTAACTAGAATAGGGTGTGTGTGAAGTCCTCTGATTCAGGGATACATTTTTCTTCCAAAATCTCAGGAAGAGACCCGCCGAGTTAAATAAATATGGAGCGCCTTCGAAGATGTGATTTCTGTACTCTAGGTTGTGCAAGATTATGGTGAAAAATCCCTTGAAACCCAGCTGTAGATCGAAGTGGCCTTTGGGATTCCACCATTGATATATCCATTTTACCAGTTCCTTTTCCAAGGGCCAGAGCCCTAGAAATTTACCGACTAAAGCGTAGTCTCTCATTTATTGCTTATGTTCCTCAATCCGGGGTGTGCTTACGATGTATTTCAGGGCTTGCGGTGCTTGGGGGATTCATTTCCCCGATATCCAAAGTCGAGTCGTGCTTGCCGCAACTGGTGCTTTCCCTGAGTCAATGTCCATCTCTTGGTCTTTGAATGTGCCCTCAGAAATGAGTTGTGATCTAAGATTTGGGGGAGGCTCAAAGGTTGGGCGCCTGGAGCCTCCTCTGTTGTTTCCTTATGTCGTTGTGTCACTATAGGGGGGGCCTATCGATCCTCCCTCGCTTGGAATCATTGTGCCCCTATGGGGGCAGCGTGGTGCACCAGGGCAGAAGCAACCCTAACCCTAGTGCCTAGCTCATTCGATCTAGTCTCGTCCTCCACATTCTAAAATTGTAGGTAAGTTAACAATTTTGATTGGAAGATATAACTAGCACAACCACATAATTGTGGCTGATCAACACCGAAAGGCTGATAAGATGAAAAGAATCCTTAAAAGAATATATTAAATTTTATTATTGATTAACAAATAAACGGTTGAGCTTCATTTATCTGGTGTTAATATTTTAATTTATGTTAATCACTTAGGTGGCAATCAGTTAGCTATCAAAGTAATTTTTAAATA
>SNQJ01S0010331.1:107314-138366 GCA_010110895.2 Picea sitchensis
GTCAGCCTGCATCATCAACCATCATGTCAGATCGTGTCAACCACATATCATAAAATCAATAGCATATCATCAAAACAAAACAATATCACCGTAAATGAAACAACTCAAATAGCCCACTCCCTGACTCAATCCGGAGTCCAAGGAAGTTCCACCGATGCCTCTGCATCCTCAAGGTCCGAAACCCTGCACACTCAATGAAACTAAGTCAGCAACACCTGTCTTCATCAATGTAGTAAAAACATCCTGTCATATAACCGACGCATCATAATGAAGGAAAAAGTTTTATCATCATAAAAATCCAGATCACTTGCGAGCAAGTGTCCTCAAAGAATAAGTTTGGTAAGTGCGCCAGAGCGGGATGTTACAATTTCATTATTGTGCTTGATCCTCCCATTTCTCTAATATGTCTAGGAAATATTCATTTGTGTGTCTAGTGGTCCAAACGTGGTCGCACCAAGGTCTAATTAGGGTAATAAAATCACAAGAAGTATGCCCCACCTCATCATAGTTCTAGAAACATATAGGAATCTAGACACCACATCATTTACCATGTTATAATCCTCCTTGTCATCCACATACTCCTTTAGTTAGGGCATTGATATTCTCTTATACTGTGAAAGAGGATATCTTAAATATTTTTTTAATAGCCTATAAGGCTCGAAACTTCTCTATGTTGTAGGATTTGGAAAAGTTTCAGAATGGAGTGACAAGGCTAGAGAAGTAATTTTTTAGGATTGAGTAACATTGGGTTGAGAGGTCATACATCCTATGAATCTCACAATGTTCTTTGGATTTTGACCATAAAGGAGTTAGAGTTGAATTGAGGAAATTAAGTACACTATCCTCTCCTCTCAAGGATGGTAAATCATTATCCATATGGCCCTCTACTTTGCATACCATGCACCATACTTGTTCTCTCCATGCCTTAGTCTTAGAAAACTCCTAGGTCTACTCATGAAGGTCAGATACTTGATTATAGAACTGGGCCAAATAAGAGTTGTGCTAGTAGAAGGATTTTTTACCATATTCATGTGGATATTTCTAAGGTGCCCACATATAGCATCAATATTCATGGAACATTCTAAGGCCTCTCTATATGTATTCCACTTCTACTGCATCAATGGTATTTTAGTTAGACATTTGAGATCACTAATTAAGTACTCTTTGTTTTGTGTCTCATTGATTAGGTAGGAGAATTGGCTTATGACATCCCAAAATAATTTATCATACTCCCAATTACTCTCTCCCACTATTCTTTTTATATAGTTTATCTTGGAATAGCTATGCTACTATGAGTTGGGTTTTTGAATCATAGTAATAAAACCCTAATTTACCTCATCCGTGTTCTTGGACATTCCTTGTGGGGTAATTTCAACAAAATTCATATAACAATACATATATCTTCACCACAATGTGGTCTAAAAATAAATTGGTATTCCTTTTCAATGTTCTTCTAGAAACATGAATAAATTTTGACATCCCCGTTAGTATTCAAATTCTTGAAATCCTTGGTGCCACAATAAGAGTTGTAATTTCCTTGCAAACAACTCATCTATTAGGTAAATTTATTTTCCAAATGAAGATAATTCTTTTGATACATTTTATGACACATTCTTATGATCATTTGTGTGTTTAGAATTTTGAAAACCCAACAAATTTGTTACCTATTTTCATTTTTTGTGTTTTATCAATCCATGTAGTATTTGAGCTTGTGTAATCACGTATTTTGCTAAAAAAAATAATAATTATGATTCATGAGATTTCTATAAATGAACTATGTATTATATTTAGAAGCATCACATGTAGTATATTTAGTAACATATAGAAAGATCATTTATCATCATGACTAACTATGAAAACATTATCTTAAAAACAATTTAATTATGTTACTAACATACTCTCTAACTAGCTAGTCATGGCTCAAGTCCCCAAATTGTTATTCTATGTTTGCATCCAAAATTTATAAAATGTTTCCACCCCTTTAAAAACCACTACAACTCACAGTGAATCTTGAAAGTCGAGAGGTGATAAGGTCTTGTGGTGGCTGATTAGATTATATTCCTACATGGTCCAATCAATTTTATGTGTGCATGTGTTACATATAAACCATACTATATGTAATGAGCCAAATGCTTAAAATATCATAACAGAAAAGAAGTACACACCATGTATTGAATGTGATCATGGAGAACAACTCTAAGATATATAAGTTACACAATAAATCATTAAAGAATAGGAAAACCGCCTCCAAATAACCAAATACATTTATACATCACAATTCACATTTCTCCAATAATGGATACATGATCTCTATATATACCTATTCACACCTATACATTAGGCCCATTTCCAATTAGGTCGACCCTATTACATATATATATACACATTACATGTACATTTATCCCCATATAATCCCCCCATTGGGGTCATATCATATAAATTTATCCCTATAAATTCCCCCTTGGGTCATAACATAATACCCTCCTTCAAAAAGCTTTGTCCTCAACGATTTGCAATTAGAGGCTTGACATGTGATGAAACCAAGTAATATGATTTTTTTATGTTCCTTCTTTCTTCTTTCATTTGATGATCATCCATTGATCAAAATCAATTCTTTTGGTCATAATCCTCGGTGGCTAGTTGTTGGATAATTTTTTTCCCCTTGATTCCATGTTTTTTTGTTGAAGCTTCTCCAATTTGTATTGGTTGTTGGTCTCTGATAATAGCTTGTTGAAGAGTGGTTTTGTGATGTCTTTTCCATGAATATTGACAAGTATTCCACATTCTTCCTTGATAATGATGATATTGACCTTCTTGTCTTCCTTGAAAGATTTCTTGGTAATGAGGGTGTCGATATGGTTTCACATTTGACTATTTTCCTTCAATTTTCACATGCATTTCATCTATCTTATTTTCAGATACAATTGCCTAATCTTTCCTCTTTTATTGGTATTTGATTACTCTATCCTTAGAGATAATACCATAATATTTGGCATGTACATCCTCTAGATGAAGTTCAACTTCTTCAAGTATATTCTGGTGACATTCTTGAATATTGTATTCTTTCTCCTTTTGAAGCTACGATGTGACCCCATCTATCAAGTTATGACATCCTTCTTCAATTCTAGATTTCATTTTTTATTTTACCTCATTAGTATTTAGTGATTCCTTAATCTTCTTGCAAATTTCCGCTTCAAATATTTTGGTAGATTCTTCATCCAAGATCTTTGTTTCTTTTTTATTTTTATAATTCTTATTTTCTTCTTTCAGTATTTTAACCTCATCCAATGTTTTTTTATTATGGTTTCATAATATACATATATCTTCATCTTTATTTTTCAAATATTCCCTTCACTGATTTTTTTCCAACTTTCCATTGCTAATATTTTCTTTCATTATGTTCTTAATCTCCTTAATGAGTGATTCATTAAGAGATTGAATCTTGACAAATTCATCATCATTCTAAATAATATATTCCTTATCTCTTCATTCTCCTTTTGAAATTTGGAGACTTTTTCTTTTGATTCCTTTAATCCCACTTGAATTTTATGCATCTCCTCCATTTTTTAATCCTTGATCCATTTATTTGAGAAGAGTTTTTCAAAATTTTCCCATGTGGGGGAGAGTTTAGTACCTTCATCAAGGCTATCCCACCACTTAAAATATTCACCCCTCAAGTACAATCCTTCCATAAAGGGTCTCAAATTATTTTTATTTATCATCCTCAACCATTCCCCGGGATCGATTTCATCTTTATTTTCATCTCCTATAAATTTAGGTATTTCCATTGATTTTTAAGGGAGGTTAAACCCCAACCCTCAAATTGCAACCTATGTATATTAAGGACAATGATATAAAATAGTCATAATAACATTTCCAATATAATATTATGTGTTTTTTCTTTCCAATGGATTTTTAATCACCTCAATCAGACATCCCAATAAAAAGTTATGATAGTTTAAGTGAACATACCTTTAAACCCTGATTTGGAGTCTCTCCTTCTGACCGACCTTCCTTCTAATGTAGTTATGAAAATTATTCCATTATGAGTATGAAATTTTGGCCTATAGTAATTTGAAATTTCTTCTCTTCAATTCAACAGGTCTGACCAAAATTTTATGTGTCAAGTGAAAGTTAGGGTAACTTTCCCAAACCTTCTTGATTTTTGGCCTTTCTGAGAGAGACAAATTCTATAGAATTCCATGTCTCCAATATTTAATACCTAATTCAAAAATTTATACCAGAAATACTATGGATAGTCCAATTTAAAATGAAATAAGTCTCACATAATTTGGATCCTTAGTGAAGAAGATATGACTTTTTTTACGCATAACACCTATTTGAGACTAGTTATAGGACTAGTCAACAAACTGTATATTCCACAAGGTATATATACAAAAATATATTGAGATAGAATATAATAATTTAACCACAAGTACCTCAACATGTCTTCTAAATAATATCCAATTTTCGTTGTCTTAATCATCCCCAAAACAAAATTATAGTGAAAATTCCAGGATGACTCGCTTGAAGAAGAAAAACCCTAGGACCAATGCTCTAATACAAAATATAATGATCCAGATGATAAAATATCATAATATAAAATAAGTACACACCATTTAAATAATGTTATCATGGAGTACAAATCCAATATATATAAGTTATAGAATAACTCCTTAAAAATAGGAGAACCTCCTCCAAATCCAAATGCATTCATACATCCCAATTCACATTTCTCTAATAATGAATACATGATCTCTATATATTCACACCTACACATGAGGCCTATTTACTATTAGGCCGAACCTATTACATATATATTTACACATTACATGTAGATTTCTCCTTATATATTCACCCCCTTTTGGTCATATCATATACATTTAACCCTATATATGCCCCCCTTGGGTCATAACACTATAAATAATTGACTCAAGTATAAATAAAGGCTATGAGTATAATATGAATTACGGTAATGTGGTTAATAATTACTAATATTTCCCTCAACTAGATGCCCTAAAGACTCTCCATTTAGATGCACCAAAGGCTAGGAAATAGGTTGACCTATATTTTCATCCTAGTGTTCTCTCAATTATTCTCATCTTTGTCTCATCCTATCTCTAGCCTTGTATTGCACTTCATATTCCTCAACCCATTGGAAATAATATATCCTTTTGCAATTTCTCATATTCCCCATCACGATCATTGATTAAAAAGTGGTTTAATATTAGATTGGCATAATTTTCCTTTTTTTTTCCAAAATGAAAAAATAAACGAGAGAGATGACAGTTGGATCGTGCAAAGGTTTTTTTTTTTTATATTTTGTTTCATGTGAAAATCCGTTAACCTTTTGACTTTTTAAAGTTACAACAATAACTCAATTGAGGTTTTTTTACATTTTTTGTATAGAACCTTGACCGCGGTATTTCCTTGATCAAGCATTTAAATTTAACCCAATATGACCTCCATTGAGGATTTGATAAATCCTTAATCGAGGTATTTTTAAAATTAGAATTAAGTTCTCGAACAAGGTTTAAAACAACCATTGACTCAACTATATAGCTCAATCAAGGGTTAACAAACTTGAAATCCTAGTTCCTTTCTGTAGGAGTTTTACAAATATTACTTGAAAAAGTTGAAATCCCTTCCTCTCTATCATGTCAGGTGACAAAGTTAATGTTAGTGGATTCATCATTGAATTTTGTATCCAAATTCATGCCATTTTCATATTTTTTGTTTCATATTATATTTTTAATTTATTTTCTTTTAAAACTAATAATTAATTTTGTAACGTTCCCCGAATTAATAGTGGTCTATTACCCGTGGAAATACACATTAAAATAAAAATTTCTGCGAATTGTTCATGTTGCTTAATAAATACCCAAATCATACATATTTAACCAATTATGATACCATTAATTAAATGCATCTACAACATGCTAACATAACATGTGAATGCAGCTAATAACTCATTACAACAACATAAAATTCATTTTCATTGATAGAGTAAAATGCACAACAGTTAAACTCATAAAATAACTTAGAAAACAACTAAAACACTTATCTTTTAAATAAATTGTGCAACCATCTACTTCAGACAGACATTCCACCCAACCATATACCTATTATTCTAGATATCAAAATTAATTCACCCCCGAGTTGGGGCTAGGAATCCACAAAAGAGGGTGTTCTCACTGTCCACTCACAACTCAAATATTCTGACAACCCACTAGGATCCTCCTACAAATATCATGAATTCCCTCCAGTGCTCTTCCCCTCAATATTCACAACCCAAGGAATGTACCCCTTCAGTTCTATCATTCCATTGAGTGTCCCATTCATTTATCAGGGTCTCTATGCTAGGAATATCACTATAGGAAACTCAAGGGAGCTCACTACTAGGAAAACTATCGGGAAACAAAACATCAAAATGCTTGTTGCTCCAGTGAAAATCACACACGAGAGTTCACTCTTCAAGCCCGACAACCTATTTCTTCTACAATACTGAAAACTTGCCTCTTCTGCAAGACTGACAACTTGTTTCTTCTATCTTTTTCTCCAAAAATGCTCCATAATTCTCCCTCTATTTCTTCTCCAGATCCAACTATCTTCTTCCATGTTATCTTCTTTCTCTCCTTCAAAAACGTGACTATCTAAATTGCTTCTCTCTTCTCATATGAATTTTCCTATATTTTCTTGTTTTCTTGACTCACACTCATCCCTAAACTGATTATACTTCATATCATTCCTCAATAACTATGGGATGTGACTGATTACACCCAGCCTCTTACGGATATTCATTGATTGGGTTCTTCCACACTCAAAGGAAATGAGAAGGTTCACTAAAAGCATTGAAAACATGAAACCTATGTTGGGAATTAAACTCATGAATAAAACCCCCTTTCTAGACCCCTCCTTTCTTGTGGATTAATTATTCCCCCCATCCCTTTCCATGCCCCCCGGTAGTTGGAAACACATTTTATTTAATAAAATTCAGAAATACAATTGCCATATTACATCACTTGGTCATAGCCACATCCATATCTACATTAAGCATTGATTAAATTGGGGATTATAGTGGGGTTGTTACAAAAAAAAATTCCATGATTCTAGAGGTGCTCCAAAAACAATTAGTAGCATAAAATGTACACAATAGATCAAGTATTTAAATTTAACCCAATAGGACCTGCATTGAGGACTTGATAAAACCTCAATCGATGTATTTTGAGAATTAGAATTAAGTGATCAACCAAGATTTAAAATAACAATTGATTGAACGATATAGCTAAATCAAGAGTTAAAAAACTTTAAATCCTATTGGTTTTCTATAGGATTTTTTCAAATGTAACTTGCAAAGGATGAAACCCCTCCCTCTCTATCATGTCAAGTGGCAAAGTTAATGTCAGTGGATTCATCATTGAATGTTGTATCCAAGTTCATTCCATTTTCATATTTTTTATTTCATGTTATATTTTTAACTTTTTTTATTTTAAAACTAATAATTATTTATTTATTTCAATGATTCTAAAAAATGCTCTAAGACAAATCAGTAGAATAAAATCTACACAACCAAAAAATTATTAAAAATATGTGTGCACTCTATGGATTGTTACCCTTCAAAAGGATTTTTCATTTTTCATTTTAAGTAAACAAGAGAAAATAATTTGTTGGGAAAACAAAGGTGCATTAAATGCGGTTCAAATATTAATTTGTTAGGTTTGAAAAATAATAAAAAACAAAATTTTCTAAAAACAGTTAACTATTGATACTAAGAGGGGGGGTGAATCGGTATCAAGTACAATTTAAAACCTTTTTCAACTTATACTTAAACCATTCAATTATATCCAATGAGAAATGAACAATAGTATAAGAGTTACACCAATACACCACAATACAGCCTGCACAATATATGAGAAATAATCAATAGTTATTGTTCAAGGGAAGTAATGACTTCAAAGGTAGATACAGCTTCCAAGTGTAAAGGGAGGGATAAACCTCCAAGAGGAAGATACAATCCTCCAATATCAAGAGAGAGTTGAACTCTCCATCCTTTACCTTTCCTTCCGCCCAAGAATATACGAGAGATAATAAAACTTCACATTAAATCATCACCATCAACCAACCATCACATAGAACCTGGTAATGCTTCCTGAGACTTCTTCAATTTCTACAATTATTCAATTCTTGGAATACTCTGATCCTATAGATAATATTATTAAGTTTGTTCTCTGAAACTTCTCCAATTTTCACTCCTTGAATCCTCCCCAAAAAGAAGTTATAGAGAGAATGGTAAACCTTGTTCAATTCTGCTTTATTCAGGAGACCGAACTTGTACAGAATGCCCCACACTCAATATTTAACATCAGATTCTGAAACTCCCACACAAGAAACTATAGTCCGTACTCTTTCCAATTCAATTTGTCCCACATCACTTGGATCCTTTATGAAGAAGTTATGACTATTTTACCTGAATCACCTATTTATTGACAAGCTTCAGGACTAGTAAAAAACCCTATCTTCCACAGAGTGTATCTCCATAATTATAGCGAATCAAGAGATAAAACTTTTACCACGGGTACCTTGATATGTTTTCTCAATACCATATCAATTTCACCATCTGAATCGTTCTAGAAAAAAAGTTACAACAAAAATGGTAAGATGACCTGAAAATAACATACCTTAGAACACATCACCAAAAGACTTCATCCTCCCTTGAAATTCGGCCTTCTTTACTTATGATTTCCTCTTAAATTCGACTTGTGTTTCAAATGAATGTATAATGATATTTATTTATACCATTTATGTCACTTCCTTTTAACATTAGGGCCGACCTGACACTTTCTTATTTTGTAATTCTTTTCTTTAATTATCTTCAGGGCCTACATGTACTTCCTTCTTCAATTCACTTTGTCATCTTCAAAAATTCATTTTTCCTCAACCATGAGGATCCACGTGATGGGCCACATACCACCAGAAACAACATGATGTATACTATCCATCCATGGGTGTTGTATATGCATGTGCATTGTCCTTCATGTCCAAATACTTTCATCAATATTGTGGTCCAAAACCCATGACTAGGGTTGACATCAATGACAACAACCAATATTCCAACATTAACAACACACTACTATATTTTGCGTAGATTGGGATCATATAATTTTATTTTGAAAATTATACATTTAACATTGAATTAAATGTTGGGAACAAAAAGTCACTTGTTAATTTTTCCTAAAATTTACAAGGACAAGCATTTAATTAAATACAATTTGGACACATTAAATAATAATAATATTTTATGGATAAAATATAATTAGAAGGACAACACAATCTCCTACAAATTATTTTTTCACTGCACATCAATATTCACAAGGTGTGTATGAGTTTTAAGGGAATCAATCTAAATTTTTTTTAAATGAAAAATTTTCATCACCACTTGTAACTAAAAATAGTGACGTGTATTTAGGGATTCACCCTTTCCTATAGTACGTAATGAAACCTCTTTGTTTGAATGTGTTGGAATTGAATCTGAAATTAATGTGAGATGTGAACAAAGAAAATAAAGTCATACATGTAAGGATCTATTGTTGGAGAAATCTTCACCCCCTGTAAGTATCTTTACTCCCTACATTTGGAAGTTTTTAAATTTATATGTCAAAAGTCCTTTAAAACAATAGATTCATAATTATCTTGAATGGATGACCAAACACTCATAACCAATGATGTAACTGGGGATCATAACATGGAAATAAAAGTCAAAATTTTCTATCAGACGTTACTACAAAACAAGCTTCTTTTTTAGGGATCATCATTTTCACTCATTGTTGCTAATATTACTGCATTATCATATTTGGTGAAGGATGATTATACTAAAATCACAAATAATAAAAATGGTGAACATCATATTAGTAAAGACATATTATCGAGCTCACCCTAAAATTCATATTTTTTGTTTCCATTATTTATAAGAAATAAAATAAAACATGACAAATTCGAATGCTTACATTGTTGCTAGATGATAAGCATAGTGTTTGATTTTAAAGTTTTGTATTATTATTGGTAGATAATTTTTGTGTTTCATTTTAAACTTTTGTATTCTTATTGGTAGATTTTTTTTTATGCTAGGACGTGATTATAGAACCTATGATTATTGAAATAGTAGTTTGTTTGTACCAAGACATGATTTTTGAACTTATGTTTATTGAAGCCAAATTGTGTTTATATTATGAAAGATTCGAAGGTTGCTCCAACCCCTAAAAATAGGCCAATAGGAGGAAATGGTACATAGTTTGTCTTCCACATTGACTACTTTGAGTGGAGGGTAAATCCATCCCTACAAAACTCAAATCTTTTTTATATTCAATGGTGGAATAGGAAAATTAATTTAAAATAGTTTTTGAGTTAGATACATATTTTTATCTTTAAATATTCTAACAAATTACATGCAAACATATTAGATGTAAAAAAAAAAAAAATAGGCGAGAAAGGATTCTTCAAAAACAAGACTTTTGTTGGATTCAAATTGAATTTCCAACAATGACTTTCAAGATATGAAAGACAAACTTTGAGTACATGCGGAATGGGGAAAGGAGCATAGTTGTGGTTTTAAATATTGAAGATCACATTGCATAATTTAATCATGTTAAAAACAGTACTGCTTGATAGATTAAAAACTCATAGTTTTACTTTCATTTTATTTGTAAATATCATTGCACAACCAGGTAGAAAATAATTTCAATTTTGTTTTATTTGCAAATATGGTTGAACAATCAAACGACTTGTGGATTGAATTTCCTTTCTATTTATATATATGGATATAATTTGAAGGGTACATAGTCCAAGGGAATATTCCACCTAACATATTTTTGTATATGTATGTATGTTTAATATGTGGAATAGAAGTAGTGTTGATATTCATTGTACATATTTGGGTTTTTTCTCAAAGTTGTGGCTACACTTTTTTTGCATTCCCTTATAATATATCAATATATCAGATCCATATGTCCCTGATATTTCAAAGATCCGATTTAGTGTATATCTTGATTTGATTTTTATACAATATGTTCAATGATTTTGATTAATAACTATTGATTCAGGTAATAATATTGAAGATTTAATTGCAATTTTTTCTCCCTTCTTGGGATGTGGGTTTTGTGAGTAAAATTTCCATGGTAAACAACTTATAGTGTGTGTAATTAAGATGAGGAAGTTGTTACAAAGTTTTGGATCATAGGATTTGTATTTTATTTATTTATATGGAACCCTTTTTTAAATTTCCTTAAATTTATTTTAAAAGAAATGCAACGATTTTCATCATCATTGGTTTTAAATAATTTTGTTGCATATTTTCAATAGTCATATATTTAGCAATGTTTTCCATAGTCATGTTATGCATTCATACACAAAAATTCAAATGTCTAGTATATTCACACATTCATAATTGAAATTCATGGTCTCTTAGTCGAAGAACAAAAACCCAGCAGTTTACAAAACTAAATTAGGATATATGCGATGAAACGTTTAAGAGGAAGAATATGTGGATAGCAAATGGTGGTGGGGAAGAATATGGAAATTGGGATATCCTGTCAAAAAATCGTATTTCTAAAGGAATACTTACCTAGATAATGTTAAAAGAATAAACTAGCATAGGCTAACATGGTATATAATGTGTAAAAAAGATGGAGAATCGACAAGCCATTTATTTGTACATTTTCCATATGCAAAAGACATATGAGATGAAGCAATAAAATTGACACTTTTGGAATCAAAATTCATTCGGAAAATTGAAATTCACACTTTTAGAATCAAAATTTGCACTTTTAGAATCAAAAGTCACAATTCTAGAATTGGAATTGACACTTTGGGAATTGAAATTCGTACTTTTGGAAATGAAATTTCACTTTTGGGTTTTGAAATTATTCAAAATTCACACTTTGGAATAGAAATTCACACTTTTTAAAACCAATATTTCTACTTCCATAATCCATTTTTTCACTTTAGAAAGGCTAATATTGACACTTTCAAAACCAAAATTCAACAATTTATTAGTCTAGACTTTTCCTTTTTATTTCAAATTCAATGAAATAATGGTTAGTGATTATTAGAAAATCTAAATAGAATCAACAATTTCTTGAGGAACAACCATGACCCTACCCTCAAACTGCTTATTAAATACCTAATGTTTATCAAATGAATTATCTTTTAATATGGTCATCATTCCTATAGATTGTAAGTATGAATGGAACATTATGATAATCAAGTATTGATATGGATTTATGAGGGAACGAAATGAAACACAAAAATAAGATAGAAACACAGAGATACAGTAATACTCAATTTCTATTAAAGACTGAAATATGTAGAGACTATAAAAAGAAATACAAAGTGAAATGAACTCGCTAGAATGGTGGTAGCTTATATCTGAGAAGAGTTGTGATGGCTACGTACATTCACAATAATATGATTACAATGAGGTTTTATAGTGTCATTTGAAACCATATATTCTCATGATGACTCATTGGCCTAAATTATGTCCCTTTCCCTACTTGCAGGAGAAAAACCCCCCTTTTCCTCCCTAAAAGTATCTTAAAAAATCCCATTTTTCTTGATGTATCTGACTCTCTTTAAAGAAACTCATGTACATACACGACTTGCTAGTTAGCAACCTGAGTACATGTTTAATTAGGTCAAAAATAGTAATAAATATTGATATTTCGGGCAGATTTGATGGGTTCCATATGTTCCCGAACTCCTGTAGCATGTTTGTAACTACTCCAACTGTCAAAAGGGAGTATAAAAGAGAGCCTTGGGATGGAAGAAAATGATAAAAATGAAATGCACCCTTACGCTGGAATTTTTCTTATATCCCTGCAAGTTCCCTTTTCCCCTTGCATTTGATATTGTCCTTCCCTCGTAAAAACCCTAGTTTTTAGGATTTTTGTTTCCTCCTATCTTGTCAGGAAGAAAGCCATTGCTTCATTGGAAATGTTGGAGCAAATCTTTGGAATTTGTTCTTGTCATCTCTAGCCTTGGGTGGGGGACCTTGGATCCTAGTTATAGGACTATGCCATAGCGGTTACAGGTTGTAAACAACTTCTATATTGTTATTAATAAAATATCTCTTGTTCTCGTCCATTTCTATTTGTTGATTCATTCTTTTAATGAGACTATTTGATGTCTTGCTCTGAATATATTATGCAAATGGAAATGATCATGTATAGTTAGATAGTAGATAACTACCTATTTGCAGTCGCATGCCTCTTTGTTTGCAGGAGTTTCATAGGATCGGTTTGTAAGAATTATGGAGGGAAATTTCTTAAGAGGGATTGACTTCAAACATTGGTTTCTAGGTATGTTTTCTTTCCTATCCTTCAAAATTTAGTTATTGCAAGTAGTTATTTCTAATTAATTACATAGTTTGAGTCTGAGAGAAGTATTTTAGGGTAGTGCTCTATTGTGGCCCTGACCCATAGCCATAGGAGTTAGTTTTCTATAATAGAATTGCTGACTCCACTGGGGATTCTCCCTTTTTGGTTCATTTGGGGTGCTTTCTTTTTGCATTTATTTTGAATTTTTTTCTATGTTCTAATCCTTTCTTTATCCTTATTTGAATTTCTACAATTCATGTCTGAGTATTCCTAACCTTCCTCTCTCAGTTGGAGATGATGTTTTAGGGTGTATGTGATTTTTTATTGGTACATTCAGGTACATACGTGACTTTCCCTAGTTAAATTCATGTACATGCACTACTTGTCCCTTGGAAAGTCGCATTCATGTTATTTGTTGGAGTTTTAAAGATTTTTCCATATGTTTGGAGGTTGGGGTTGTGACTCTGTAGGATATTCCTAGGTCATGCTAGATCTTTAGACTAATTTTTCGGTTTCAAAATTAGTTTCCTTTGTTTGCAATATTATAAAAAAAGTCCAAAAATATTTTACATCGTTCTTGGTTATTCAGGGTTGTTTTTGGATTTAAATAGTCTTAGAGCCTTAGAAATATTAGTTGGGTGTAAGTTACACTCTATTCTTAGTTCCTACAGTTTGTTACACGGTGTTTAGTCATCTATTTGCAATATTTATTCCCCTTTTCTTTATTATTTTATTGATTTGCATAAAATAAAAATTGTAAGAGTGTGTGTTTGTGAATTTTCCTTCTTACCCCTTTTGATTTGCATATGAAAAAGGAAATTTCATCATACCCACATTTTCTCTTTGAATTCACTCTTGTACTTTCTAAAAGAAAATTGTTTCTAGAGCTTCGATGAAAAGAACATCCTTGGGTTTGCCTCTTTTTCTTTTCTCAAAAGGTTTCATTGTGCATTTTGCATCAAAAAGAGAAAAGCTTGCATGTCAAGGTTTGAAAGAGTGTTCATGCATTTTTATTTTTTGAAACTAGTTTTCATTGAAGAATTAGTGTAAAAGTTTACATTGCCAATGTTCTTATAAGTTTCATTTTTGCAATAGTCTATGTTAGCACTCTGTAAAATTGTTCGGTTGATAAAACAAATGACAGAGGTAATCTACAAACCAAATTTAGAGTTGGGTAGCCTGCTCATCTCAGAGAGGGCTCTCTCCTGTCACTTTGTGTCTCTTTGGCAATCAATGGCTAGGTTTTGTTGATTGGGGGTTTTTTTTATAAATTTGTTGGCAAGGAAGGGGAGGGACACTTAGGGCTATGGTGTCAAACTTCTAAAAATGAATGGAAGCATTGAATGGTTGGTAGAAATATCCATAGGATAAAGGATAAATGAGTCAAAAAATCTAAGTTATAATTTGTAAATTTGTAGAGTGTAGGAAGAAAAGAAAACATATAACTATATTAAAGCATTAAATAAATGAATTTTGAATTAGTTAGGAAGACTTAACAGAGTTTAAATTGCTTCAGCCGAGATCATCACAAGATGAATTATGGGCCTTTGACTATCCAATTTAAACACAAGACAGTGAAAATGAAATCAGAAATACAGGAAATACATACAAAGAAAGGAGACAAAACTCAATTCACTACCATTAGAATATTTTCATGGAAACTTCAAGACTTCGGTATGTGTATACAATTCATCTTCAGAAAATTACATTCAAGTTCCAAATAGATAAAATCATGCCATTGCATTTATGCCAACACTAATACATTTGGAACCTCAAATATTTATACAATTTGAGTTCCTTCGGTTTGAAACTGATTACAATAATTGACATGAAATGTTTCAGTTCCTGAAATTGATTACAATGATTAAAAATGACAATTTCGATTTGAATTCGATTACAATAAGTAGAAATAAAAATGTTTCATGATCCAACTTCTAATTCCTTTGACGCTTCTATTTCTTTCCTCGTCACTTGATTTGCTCTGGTATTCTACATGGTATGTCATCTTCAGTGACACCTAGACATCATTTATTAGACCCTGGAAAATTGCACTTTGTCTTACCCAACAGTGTTATCTCCTTCCATTGCAAGTCAGAAGGGATATCATAATCCATCATTTATTTGATCAAGATCTCCAGGTCAATGCAGGAGGCATATGTCATGACTGGTAGTCCAATTTTCACTGCTTTGAAATGATTCAGAATCTCAAAATTTGTAATCAGTTGTTCAACCAGGGTTGCTCCTTTCAGATTTTCCTCTAGGGTTTCAATATTGGAGTGATCCATTCTGAACTGAGTGAGGCGAGCGTTGTATTATTCCTGATCATATAATTTTCCTTTTCCATCCCAAAATGGTAGGCCTTTAATAAACAATTCTTCAAACATATCCTTGAACTCTTGCACACTTTTCTCCATCTGTGTTGCCTTGGTTTGGACTGACTTCAACAACTTATGTTTAGAAATAACCCTCCTAGCCCAGATGATCAATGTAGTTATGTCTTTAACTCCAATAGTCTGAAGTTCTACAGTAGGAATGGATTTGATTAGGTTTATGGCATTTTGGGCCCATTATGATGGCTTCTTTGCTAAAGTTTCATTCACAATAGTGCACCTGCTTCTGGTTGTGATGGATATGATGTATTTATCATTGATGAAGTTTAAATACACTCTGAACTTGGTAGATTCAACAGCTATAGAATCCCAGATTATATGCTTGGCTCCCTGCAACATGCCTTTGCATCTTAATCTCATCTTCAACTTATCTATCCTTTCCTGCAAGGCTTGATTCTCATTTTGA
Organism: Picea sitchensis; assembly: GCA_010110895.2. Classification (NCBI taxonomy): domain Eukaryota; kingdom Viridiplantae; phylum Streptophyta; class Pinopsida; order Pinales; family Pinaceae; genus Picea; species Picea sitchensis. The sequence continues at coordinate 123,478 of SNQJ01S0010331.1, forward strand.
AATTGAGCCAATATTTCATCATTTGCTTGCATCTCTTGCTTCAATTTCTCTATGCTCCCTTTTATCCCTTTGATTTCTCCTTATTTTAAGCTAACTTGTGACATAGCCTGGACAAGTCCTTCAGTATTTGGCCCAACTTCTGCAGCAGGAGGTATGACTACACCTCATTGATCAATTATGTCTGATCTTGTGACCACCTCACCTTTTCTTGTTCTAGCCTCAATGCCCTAGACTTGTAGTCCAATGCCTCTTGATGAAGTGTTTCCTTTTCTTGTTCTAGAGAAACCAATTATGTTTTTTGTGGATTCTTTATGGAAGACATCTTCAATTTATTCTTCAATATTTGAATCAATTTGTATTTTTCATTGAATGAGGATTTCACCACTTGAGGGCCTTTAGATTCCAGCCTCTTGACTTGACTCTGTCAAGCTCTGCTAGATGCTTTTTCTTGCCTCAAATTCCCTTCTAATTTCATTGCATAAGATGACAGCTTTGAATTCTTCAAGATTAAACTCAGGTAATTGAAATACAACATATTACTGGTATTCCTATGGAATTTGACCTTGTCTGGAGCACTGATGTTGTCATACCTTATATTTATCTCAGATACGTTGTCTTCATTTGAAATTGTTATGCTGAAGGTCCTCTTTTCAATATCCCTTACTATGAACAAAGAAGATTTTTGTTGAGAAATATTTTCCACTTCAGGAACTAAATCCCTCATCTCACCCAGAGCCATGTTTCCTTTCTCAGCATATTGTTTTGCCAAATATTCTTTAGATTGATAAGCTGCCCTGGATGTTTTATCAAAGATGTGTTTCTTGTTGCTAAAGGTTCTTGAGTTTCCTTCACTTTGGAGATTTATTTCCTTTTCAACCTCTACAGTGCTAGTGCCACTTTCCACCATATCTAAATTTACTTGTTCTTTGGGCTCTTCCTCCTCCAAATTCACTATCTGTGGAGACTATGTAATATTCATCTTCTTAGGAGAAGTATGTTGATCACTGGTTCCCATGGCCTCTGAACTTCTTCTTTTTCTATAAACACTCATCTTAGGAACTTTGACTATCTGTTTGTGAGGAGCTTGTTGTGTTTGACTTTTTTGCATGGTTGCCTCCACTTGTTGTGTTTGATTTGGTTGCAATATTGCTTCCATATTAGCACAGACTTCTAGGTTTGCCAGTTTATCAAACCCCTCAACATGTTCATGCTCATAAGGGGCTTGTTTGTTCATCAATATTCTCTTGGATATGATTTGATGTGGATCATATCTTCTTCCCTGTAGCTGTGAAAAACCAAACTCTTTGAGATTTTCTTGAATATGAGATAAGAATGATCTAGTTTTGACAAGGAAGGGGCCAATGATAAAAGGGAATTTGAGGTTGGAGGCTTTGTGCAATTTCAGGAAATGTTATGTCTCAGATATAATTCTCTGCGTGATGAATTCAAGGGAAAATATTCTGGGGGTCAGAAAAATAGGCAACAAATAGGGGGATTCATAACAACCATAAACCCATATCACTGTTTAATGCATGAATAATACCCAATCCCCCACTCTGTTCTCTGGATTTGGAAGTAGATACCTCCTCATGTCATCCAAAACTCTAGGTAGGTTGGTGTTGAAAATGGAGTTGTAAACCCTCGATATGACTTTGTTGATAAAGATGAGAAATGTAATCCTCTTACATTCAGTTGATATAAAGGTTTCTTCAGGAAATTCTCTCTTATTTGTTTCCAAGAAAATATTCCGCAAATAGGTGTAATATCTGAAATGCCTTAGAGAGAAAAAATTCACTAGTTGTTTATGGATATTATCAGCTATGAATTGATCAAAACTTATACGGACTGACTGACCAGAATCTGACTTGAAAAATACCAATAGAAAACTGAGCATGACTTCAACCACATGTTTTTCATTATCTACACCTAAGACTTGACTCAAAAGGGAATGGACCCATTGGAATTCAATAACCATTATACTCACATTCATTGGAAAAGAAAGACTCTCTAAAAAATGTTATGGTTTGACAATTCTCTGTAAAAACAAATCTCGGACTTCTGATGGGAATTCTGTGTATACCCTAATTATCTTTTCTTCATTGAAAATTCCAGACACTGCAAAGAAGGAATGTGGTATACTGAGGGAATTTCGAACTGACAAAATCTCTACCCTACACAAGACCTCAAATCCTTCTTTATTCACTACAACCTTTTCTTCATGTGAATATTGTTCGGCACACCAACCTATAAATTCAAGAAAGGGGAAAGAGATTTCAACAGCATAAGGGACTATAGTGGTCTGGACTGCTTCAAGGAACGATATACGCCTTCCTACATTGTTGTACAAGTTTCTTCTGGAAACAAGGATGGGAGAAATGGTGATTTCGGTATCAAAGACGTTTAAATCTTGGTCAATTAGGGCTTCTTCATTCATCATAGGGTCTTGTTCTATTACTTAAGTTATGATAGGATCCATGGTCGTGACAAAAAAATTCCTGGATATGAGTGGAAATGACGTGCAGTTGGCGTACTATTGAGCTACAGTTGAACGAGGGTGGTCGTGGCAAGTTTTTAAACGGTCCAACATTCAAAATAGTAATAAAATAAATAACCAATGCCCTTTTATACCTTTTCCAAATTTTGGGGGCGTGAAGAAGTGGTTGGGGAAACCCTCTTTTCACCCCAAAATGCACCTAGTGGTGCCACGTGGTCCCGACTGAAAACCACGGTTTAGATTTCAAACCACTTTCTGAAATTATCCTTCGCGCATCTTCTCCCCCTGAAATGATCCTCAACCATAGATATGGAGAGCTCACGATCTGCGACTTATCAGGTCCCATCACCTTAGCGCCCCCGCCATATTTAGCCTCTTCCTGCTAGATTTATCCCCTTCCTTGATTTATCAGGCTTCCAAACCAATTTAGTGCCTCGCTAAGTCCTGAAATATTGATTTCACATAAACATTTAATGGTGATAACATTCTCAAACAACATTAGTTTCACTTCCATATCCTTTGATTAAAAACAACGAAACAAATGAACACTAAACTTAAAACGTACTAGACATTGTTTCTAGGGTTCATAAACAAGTTTAGTGTTAGGGCCTTGGATAAGGATCGAAGAGATAACTCTCCAAGGTCGGTAAATAAACATAGGAGTCTAAGTTAGGGAGAGTAAAATCCAACTGTCATATAGGAATTTCTGAGAAACTCCTCTCACACAAGTGCCAAACATAAGGTCGCATAAGGAATATTCAAGGATATAACCCCTCCAAAGCTTGACCAAGTTTTGCATAGATATCGCATTTTGGGGGTTTTGTTAGTTCTCATGCCTCCCTGAGAGGCAGTGATTTCGAGGCTTTGGGATTTGTTACCATGTCCATACTTTCAATCCCGATTGTCAATTGTTCCCCTGGATGTTGAATGTGAGTTGGTATCCTTAGTTGATTTTCCTAGGTATCTGAAAGGTGACTACAGGGGGTTTCCCATGGTACCTGAGGTAGATGTCGTATCAAACTATCTATACCCCTAGAGGGTTCCCCATGAAACGAGGGTTACTTGCACCGAGTAGGGATGATAAGTGGAGGTTAGGGTAACTGCTTCTCTCTCCTTTGTTCATCGGTCTTGGGACTTGATCAACCCGTGCCAGTATTTGGAAGGTCCCTTTCCACTTTTTCATTGCTTTGGGCTCGGGACCTTATCCACCTGGGTTGAAGTTTTGGAAAAGTTGTTTGTTTGCAATTTTTATCTTGGGAATTTTTAGTGGAGTGATTATTTGCATCGTTAGCCTTAGGTTGTGTCTGTGTCACCACTTTTGGATTGTTGATTCAACATGGTCAACCAACCACTCCATTGGTTGGGAAGGACCCTTGTTCTTCCTCTTGAAAGCATGGAGCTGCCTCCTAGAAGGAGTGGGTTTTTATACAACTGATTCACCAGACTCAATGTGGGACACTTTTTTAGACATGAACAATCCCGCAAGGGAAAAACCTATGCATAAGAATGTCATGTCCAAATTTATTAAGGATACCAACCACGGGACCCCTCCCAAATGGGGTTCTTGTGATTTTTCGTTCTTTGTAGACATTGGTACCCCCTTGATGGCCACTTTGAACATTCTTGGGTTGAATGTTGGGCTGCCATTTTGGTTATGGACCACTCTGAATGTCCCAAATTCTCTTGATGCTTCTCAAATAAGCACCTTATGTTATGGGCATCAAATGGATGTTTTTCCTTTAACTTCAACATCAATGAAGTCTACTTCTCATCCTTATCCCTCTTCTAGTGAAAGTATAGCTACTAGTAACTAGAAGTATAAAAGGAATAGGAAGAGGAAAAGTAAGAAGAATAAGTCACCAACCTCTACTAGTCATATTGGAGACGTTCCACTAGCCTATGCAAATCATATAGGAAATAGTTCACCAACCTCTACGAGTCATGTTGGAGACTTGATACCAACCTTTGCTAGTCATGTTCGAGTTAGGTCAACAACCTCTACAAGTCATGTTGAATACAAGAAACCAACCTCTATAATTCATGATGGGAGCACAAAACCAACCTCTTCTAGTAATGTTGGAGTTATGTGAACAACCTTTGTAATTCATGTTGAATACAAGCAACCATTGGTTGCTAGTCGTGTTGGGAACATGAGTCTAGTCACTACTAGTTATACTGGACAAAATTCCCCGATGTCTATGAATCATGTTGGAGACCAACACTCGACCTATGATATTCATGCAGGGGGTAACCCACCAAACACTACAATTTATGTTGGGTTAATAGATATTGTTGAAAAAATCCTACACGAATAAGATGTAAGCCCAATCTCCCTTGTAATCTTTGCAAGGGATATCACCTTACTAATTTATGCCTTGCTTTTGTCGTGGTACAAATAATGTGATCCTTGTTTGAATGCCCTTCTAGTTCTGAGTCATATCTGGTTTCCCAACAATCTTTTCAATCATTGGTTGATGAAGTGGTCTCGTTGATGCAATCTTCTACCGATCCCACTCTTCTCTTGGAGAGTGATTAGTCTACGAAGGTGGTCTTACCGATGCAATATTTGAATAATACCACTCTTATTTTGAAGAGTTATTCATCTTTAGACTATGTCTTTAGCATTTACGGTTTAGTACCTTCTTAACAAAGGGGAAATTCACTCTCTTCAAGTATGGCCCCTCCAATTCTTGGGATGGTTTCATTTCATTGGAATGATCTTGTTGAGTCTCATCTTCCTTCTTTTGCACCTTTCTGTTGATGGGTCTAAAATCCCTTGATTCAACAGTAGGAACCAAACCCACCACCGAGGCCCAATTAGACTCTGCAGCGTTTAACAATGGAATGGTTCTCCAGATCTTGTGATCCGGCCAAATTATCGATGGGCTTTGCTTCTTCTTGTGAAGGCTCTTCCTTCAGTTTGGACTATTTTCTTTTGTATGTTTTCTCTTGGGTGGGACCGATATGAGATGTAAGCTGGTATAAACCAACTTGGCAACAAAAATGGAACTAAGTTTAACTAAGGGGAAGAGGTTGAACTTAGGATAAACCGTTGCTCAAGCATGCAGACGACAATTTTATACCACAGACCTAGTACTAATACATTAACCATGAGAGCATCCAATTACTGTCTAAGATACTAACTACTAGAAATAAAATACATATGCAATTAGATAATGGCAAGCAAAATAATTCATCTACCAGAACTATTCATCACATGATAACACAATGATTCATCTTCATCATTAAAGCAAAGAACAACAAAACATTGCATCAGATAACTTGACAACATAATTAATTGCTCTTACTCATTACAACATCATTCATGAAACAGGATAGGAAATAGTTCTTCTCCACATCCAATCATACATGCATTTGATGAAAATAACTTGTCTCAGGTCCAGCAGGACTTCTTAATTCGAAGAGGCTTAAAAATAATTCTTAACAACCAGAGAGAAAGAGTTCTTGAAACAACCATTGACCTCTAACTAATTGGTCGATGTCTTTATTTATAATGTAAAATTCAACTGAAAATAATGGCTAAGTGCAGTTTAAGCAAAAAACAATTTGTCACGTGGCATCCTCTTCTAACAGTTTCTTTAATAGTCAACTCGAGATATATATTGAAAAGGGTGACTTCTCTCATACTCAGACCAGTTGATAAACAACTCTTCACAAGTGTGGGCCCATGGAAATCTATGTTGTTCCATCAGAACCATGTAGAATCCTCTAATATCCACCGCATGCACTCGGTACTTCACTAGACTGGTGTTTAACTGTTGTAGCATGATTTGAGCCTTCATCGGATGTTCCATAAATATTTTCACTTATCCTGGCGACATATCCATCACCTTGGCTAGCTCTTCAGACCATAATGAATCCTTCTTGGCATGTGATCCTCTTATGTCGCATAAGTCGATGAAGTTGTCAGGGTCACCGAACTTGGGGAGTCCAATATCCTTCATTACTTTGTTGATTTTTCCCCAGTGTTTCTCACATATGACCCATTGATTTTGAATTTTTCGGTGTGGTTCCTAAGACATATTATCCCAATACTCGGATGATCGCTTCATGCGATTAAGACTATTTTTTCCTAACATCTGGATGCCATGTTCTTCTTTGTCTCGGCCCTGCTAGACTGCATCGATGTACTCGAGTCTTTCTACTGGTTGTTGTGCCCTTTCATACCATCTCTCCATGTCCTTGCATGTTGTGAGTGCCATGAGAGTGTCCTCCTAGAACTCATCTATATTTGTTGTAAAAATTTGCTGCTCTTTTGTGAATTGCTTGTAAGCTTCTTCGAACTCGCTTCTCAGATATACTGCGGTCTGGGTGGCTCCCTGGTAGTACTCAACCAGGTGGTGTAAATGTTCTAGTTCCTTCCAGGCGGTGGCCAACTCCTTTTAGTATCGTTTAGCCCTGTTCAGGGTGGCATCCGAGAGCACCATCCCTACATCAAGAATCTCTGACATTCGGGCATCAGCGGTGTTTATCAAATTCTTCTCTGTAGTGATGAGGATGGAGCGGTCCAACGTGATCCTCCTCTTCTTCGTGGTTCTTTTGACGATGGCCTTTATTTTTCAATCGTAAGAGATCGCATAGATATCTACTACCTCCTCTATTGGCTCGAGTATCTGTTCACCCCATGTGAGTGTGTTTCCCAGGTTATCGGTGGTGTATACTTATTCAAAGTCGGTTTCATGTACTCCCTCGTTGTGTTCTGAGGGCTTGGCCTCTGCTTGTCTCTTGTCGGGGACCTGAGTATTGAGTGGAGTAGGGATGTAGAGCATAGACTTGTTACTTACTTCCTCATTGGTCATTGAATCGTTGATTTCCTTTTACAGGGATCCTTCCTTTGGCTCATCTGGTTCAGGCTCGTCCTTTAGATTATTTGTTCCAGTTTTTGATGCATCAGGTCCCTTTGTTTTGAGCCCACTTTCAAATTCTATTTCCTTTTGTGGGACCTCCTAGGTTTGGACCTCGGGCTCAAGAGAAGAAGTAGTCTTAGGTTCCTTTTCTTCTTGGACATGCACAGGGGTCCTTTGAGATGCCTCCAAGCTCTCATCATCACTATATACATTGATGAACTTGGTCAGGGGGTTAGGCACACTTGTTTATACTGATAACCGTCCTATCTMTGGTTGATTCGTCGCGCCTACTGGTGAATTGGTTGGTGGTATTGTGGATTCAGGGTCATCTGACCCGTTGTTGTTACCAAGGTTTATGAAATCGGGTCTSCTTGGCTCTGTCAGGCTTTCTTCTGGGCTATTGTTCAGAATCCTTGGCAACCTGATGGGGTCTGGGATATCCGACATCGGACCCATCATCTGCAAGGCGTGTTGATACATAAGTGTCCCTCTCTCCTGCACACTCTAAACCTCAGGGAAATTCCTGTTATGTGCCATGGTTACCTAGAAAATATTTGTTGTTTGGATGGCTTCTTGAGCAACTTCCACCACTTCGACTGGTTCAGATGCTATCTTTTCTTCTCTGGCCCTGAGGAGTTCTTGAGCCGATTGTTCCAAGGCCATTGTTTTCTCCTCCCAACTCATAGCCTTGAACCTGGTTTCTTTAGTATCAATCATCCTTGCCACCACCTCATCCTAGTCTTGAGCGTTTTCAGTAAAAATTTTATCCTCAAACCGGTCATGGGCATAATGCCAACTGGATGATACCTGTGACGCATGTTTCAGGACCAGACCCTTGGGATCATGCTTGCGGAAATGGCTAGTCTGGAATCAAAATTCCAATTGACTTAACCCTTCTTTCTTGGCCTGCACTGTGTCTTTGACCATGTAGAAGCCAATATGAAACCCATAAGGTATGAAGGCCTGCTTCTTTTCCTTTACTAAAGTGGCGTTGTAGCCTTGCCAAATGGTCTGATAACAAATTTCCCCTAATACTAGTCGATCAGGGACATATATAGGTAATATATGGGGTGCCCCTATGGCACCGAAAAACATGATGTAGGTCTCTCACTCATCTAGATACCAGTGGCCTACTTTTGATACAACCCTTTTGGTTTCATCCGATAGCCTTGGGCACTCTTTCTTGAACAACAAAGAATAAATGCATGCGACAAACTAGTTAGAGATGAGAGAATAGGATTTCTTGTACCTGTTTCCCCATAAGATGTCGAAGTATACATGGACCGAGAGCTTGGAGGCGTGCCATCTCAAGTTCATTCCGGCAAAGACATTCTTGACGTAGACGAAATCTAGTAGATAATAAGCCATGTATAAGGAAGGAGTTTCTCCCTCTTTCGGCGTCTGAGTTTGTCATATGCAAGTGCTCAATTGTTTGGAGATGATTGCACCCCAGTTAAAACCTGTTCCAGAAATGGATACAGTATAAGACAGAGGAATCCAAGCCTCCGAAAATCTGGTGCAGTATTTCTCCCAATGCAATCGACAGAGGAGGGCCATTAGACAGATGTAAGGCTCTCTCAGGTTGGTCGTCGGGTACTAGCCAGAGGTCCGATTGGTGAAATTTTTGTCCTCTCTCCACCAGGATGCCATAATCTTGTTGGTGTCGTGCTTCTGATAGAAATGCAAAAAAAATCAGTGTTCAAACATTCCTCTGGCTCCCTGAGCCTGTAGTAGTTCTGAACTTCTACTGGGAGGAAAACCCCGATGCATCCTCCATTGTTGTCGTTAATTAAACACCTATGTGCATCAGTGTGATCAATAACCCATTTCAAGATTTTGATGCAGGGGAATACCGAAGTCTTTCTTGCCACCATGTGAAGATAAGCCTTGCAGACATTCGGGAGAACTTCATCGTCAAGTCTTCTTGTATCAGGATCGTTGTACGGGGTGTATTCAGGGAGTTCCTCTCGCTTGATTTTCTTAAACAGTTCTTCCCAGCGAGGGAATACTGTCTTGGTCCCAATGTTCACTTCTGTGTATCCAAAGGCTGGGGGCTGGACGAAGGCCTTCTTGGTGGTTGTCTTGATGACGAGCACCGACTTTGGATCAAATTCCAATTGCCTTGCAATTGTTGGGGAGGAACCTTCTCCCACCTCTAGTTCTTGTATTTTTGGCGCTCTTGGGGTTTTCCTGGTGGTGGGTTTCTTTGGAGGCATTTTTCCTACAAATGAAAACGATCCTTTATACATGTGTACAGAGTAACATTGGAAGAAAACATATGAATTGAAGTGTAAAACACCCATAAGCTAGTACATACCTGTAGTGCTTGCTAAAATTGTTTTTTTAATACTCACTGGACCTTGGAAGCTTTCTCTGGATCGCTCGTCTTTCTCATCTAGGTGCTTTGAAGTTATTTGCGTGCAGAATGAGCTCATACACAATGACTCAAAAGAATATAACGGGAGAGATCCTACCAGTCGTGTCAACTAGTTAATACAAGTAATGGATGCAATTCAAAACAACCTACTGTTGAATCTCTGCAAATAAAATATACATTGGTTGACGGTGGAGGTGTGGAGGGAGATGCATTGTATTGAGAGGCTTAAATGGTCCGTTTGATTTATGCACGAATTAGCAACTAATTCACAATACTGGAATTAATTAACCTTTTAAATGTGTCGTATCTAGCATATCTTAGAGCTAAAACATCCCATCACGTCACATTTCTCAGTGGACAGGTCGGGACTCGGCAATACCTTGCGTATGTTTCCATTGGTACCCTCCTTAGAAAACTTCCAACGCTGATGGGTTTCGACACACGACATGGGAAGTAACATAAAACTCAGGCAATTGATGCCGACGAGTATTAGGTATCTATTCAAGTGCGTATTTTATTCGCAGGTTACATCTTCGTAAATCCCCGATGCCGGAAACATTTCGGCAGTCGGCGATCAACAATATCCTTCCTTTACTCGCGCGACACTTACTCTCTTTGTTTCTACCCGATACCAACAAGGGTCAGTCATCGACGATATTCTTTCATAACACCTATTGCATAATTAAGACTCTCGTCTGCCAACGCCGATGGAGGTCGGGGATCGGCTACTTTGTTCCTCTCGAGTGAAATTTGTCATCTCTAATACTTCCCGATGCTGAATTCGTTTAGCGTGTCGGGGAGAAGTTTCGGTTGTCGGTTCTTTAATTAAATGTTAGTCTTTGTTAATTCATGATGATTTTCGCATGCCCGAGAAACTTTGAAAGACTTAAAATGAAAAACAGAAGATGAGCAAAGGCAACATTTTCATACTAAGATCGAATTAGACATTCACAAGAGATCAAGTGGTACCCAAAAAGTGAAATTTGACATAGACTTTTTAGGGTGTGTTGAGTGCTCAACACTTTCCAAATAAGTGTTAAAATTAATTCAATGGGAATTTACCAATTTATTTTGGATGAAGGATCCTCTGCAACTATTTTATCCTCCTCGGCTTGGAAATCTTTGGTTTCTCCCAAGCTTGTTTCATCTACCAGTGAGTTGTTGGCTTTCAATAGAAGACCTAGCAAATTTTTGGGTATTCTTCCTCAGTTGCATATCACATTAGGTGGCCCTTTAGAATTGAATACGCTTCTTGGGTTTGATTATGTTAATGTTATGAATGTTGTGGTGTCTACGCTTTTTTGTGTGATGCATTTTCCTCACAACAGAAGTATCATCACTATTGATAAACTTTCATCTGATAATCACCATCATATGTTCACTTTAGCTCAGGTTTCTCCTTTGATAATATCCTCATGATGGTTATTCCTCTAGTAAGTGTTTCCCAAGTCACATTTTGTGTCATGTTTTTGTTCAAGGGAATTCAACATATGTCGGCCACTCTATAGAAACCTTGAATTTTTAAGTCGCCTTCCTGTGTCAATCAAGTACTTCTCAGTTTCACAAGTATCTTTGTATTTCACTCATGATAGTATAGAAGGTACCCATTGAATTATTGTTGGTGGGTATTCTCTTATCAAATACGACACATTTCTTTGAGAGTATGACCTAGAGTTTCACCCTTTTTCTATTTACATAATTGATAGGTAATCTTGTGCTCAGTAGATGACAAACCATCATTGGTCATTGAATGGGCAGTTTCCCTTGGGTTTGAAGTCAACAACCATGCGATAACTTGGTTTCCATTTAACCCCATTGGTTGATTCATCATATTTTTTGTAGTCTCCATCACTGACTACTATTCAAAGAGTCTTTTTCGTGTGTTATTCCATCTGGTACATGTTGGATTTGTACCTTGGTTTGGTCCTTTCAATCTGTTTGTCTAAGTCCTTCTAAATATTGGTCCTTCTACTAATACTTGTGTTGTATGATGGACGATGCCTTAATTCTTTCCTTCCAGAGGATCGCTTCCTATCGAATTCAACACATATTGCTCTATGATAGGGATCTAGAGTGATTTTTAGTACCTTGGGGCTTGTCATCATCAGTGGTAGGTTCTGTTTTTATTGACAGTGGGAATACATCAATTTTCCCTGATCGATAACTTCTATCAAGTGTTCAACATCAACATCTATATTCACACTTTTATATTGTACTAGGTACCTTGGCACCCATTATCACTATCGACGAGTTATCTCATGTTTGTTAATGGTATACATCAATGACCAATAATCAAACAATGTCTCACTGTGTTCGAATCCAACATATCTATTCACATAGTGTAGACTCGTACCATGATGTCTTGTTTTGAAGACTTTAGGTGAAGTATGAGCATCAAATATTTTGTTCTCCTAACCGAATTGTATTGATTTTACCATCCCCTTCAACATTGGTACTTTCATAGGATCAATTGTTTCACTCCATTGGTTCCAACTATCCTCTATTTTGATTCCAAGACATAGCTTTGTTGTGTATCCATTCGTGGCTATGATCTAGATTTTTACATGGATCCACTGTGTATTTTTCTCATGGCCATGATTGCTACTTCTATATATATCACATGGACCCATTGTGTATAGTTTTCTTGGCCATGGATATTAGTTATTCTTTCATTACTCATGGATCCGCAGTGTACTTGATTTGGTGGCCATGCTTATATCACACTCAAGCATGGAAATGCCCGACTTGAGAAGAAGTATCTTCCTTTTTTTTGTTGTAGGTACTATTCTAGGATTGGTATTCAACTGCTCCTACCCAATGGCCCCTCCACAATATCATGACTATTTATAATGTATTTTGTCCATCAGTTTCTTTTCTAACCTCGCATATTAGGGGGAATATTTTATAACATACTTTAACACCACATATGCTCATGACGGATCATTGGCCTCAATTACATCCCTTCCCCTACATGCAGGAGACAAATCCCCATTTTCCTCCATAAAAACATCCTAACAAGTATTGCTTTTCTTAATGTATGTGACTCTCCTTAAACCAATTCACGTACATACGTGACCTTCTAGTTAGCAACCAACATGCATGTTTAATTGGCTCAAAAATAATAATAAATCTTGATATTTCAGGTAGATTTGACAGGTTCCCTAGGTTCTTGACCTCTTGTATCTCGTTCAGAACTACTCCAAATTTCAAAAGGGAGTATAAAATATCACCTTGGGATGGAGGAAAAAGATAAAAAAGAAATTCACCCTTATGCTGGCATTTTCCTTATAGCCCTACAAGTCCCCTTTTCCCCTTGCATATGAGATTATCCTCCCCCCTTGAGAACCCTTGTTTTAAGGATTTGTAATTCCCCCTATCTTGTCAGGAAGAAAGCCATTTTTTCCTTGGATTCATTGAAACACAAAGCTTTGGAGGTTGTTCTTGTCATATATGGCTTTGGGTGGAGGAACTTGGAGCCTAGTTCCAAGATCGTGGTGCAATAGTTACAGGTTGTAACCAACTTCTATGATATTATTAATAAAATATGTCTTTTTCTCATCCATTTCTATTTGTTGAATCATGATTTTAATGAGATTATTTTATTTATTTCTCTAAATATATTATTCAAATGGAAATGATCATGTCTAGTTAGTTAGCATATAACTACCTATTTGTAGTTGCATGCTTCTTTGTTTGCAGGAGTTTCATAGGATCATTGTGTAAGAATTTTGGAGTGAAAGTTCTTGAGCAGGATCAACTTCAAAAGTTGGTTTCCAAGTATTTATCTTTCCTATCCTTTGAAAGTTAGTTATTGCAAGTAGTTATTTCTAATTAATTACCTAGTTTGAGTCTGAGAGAAGTCTTTTAGGGAACCACTCTGTTGTGGCCCTAACCCATAGCCACATGACTTAGTCCTCTGTAACATGAGGCTACAAAGTCATTTTTAACATCAAGAATAAATGATAAAACCCTAAACATACAAAACCCTAACCCTAGAAGATGAAATGCCAAAAGCTTTGTGGGCCCTGATGGGGGTAGTTGATATGTCAACTTCCCTAGGGAGTAACTTTTTCATACAATATTTGTTTGGAGTTCTTGATACCTCGTCGAAAAGGTCTAGTTGAGGAGTACGCATTATAAATAGTCCAATATGAGACTTTGACATCTATTGTGCACTACCAAGTAAACAAATATGTTATTTAGGGCCTCCAAACGACCCCAAATGTTTGGGACCCAAAAAACTATAGAAAAGTTACCAAATTGGAAACTATATGTTGAGCAGTGGAATATATGGGAAAAAACAAATACCCACCTGTATTATTCATCCCCTCTTAGGAGGAAATGGTCTCCATTGCATTGAGTTCCTTTATCAAATGGGGAAACTTCTCTTGAACTTGATGCTTGGTGAGCCACTTTCCTTGGTGTAGTAGCTTCACTACTTTGACAACCTAATAGAGTTGAATCTTATGTTGGCATGTTCCCTTAACATGTGTGTCCATGATTCGATCAATGTTTGTATGTTCCATGCATTCAGGATTGAACTTTGTAGGTGTCATTTTTTCTACCACCTACAATGTGTCCAATAGTGGTGGAAAATATGGTCGAAGGAGGTCCACATTGAATACTAGGTGTAATCCAAAGAAGGGCGGAATAATTAACTCAAAATAGTTATCACCCATAGCCTTGGTGATGGTGTAAGTTCCATAGAGAATTTCATGTAGATTTCGATGGGGTCCTGTAAGGTGAACTTTCTAAAAATGTAACCAAACCTTGTGGCCTACCTGAAACTTGTGGGAAATCAGTTATGATCATGGCATTGCTTGTAATTAGTATTGGCTTTCTACAAAATATCATGGACATGGGTTGGATTATTGAGAGGGGGGATAAATCAGTAATAGAGCAATTTAATCCCTTTTCACCATAAAATGCAAGTGTTATATCAATGTAGCATTATCATCCAATAGTTGCATACTAAATAAACAATGAAAAAATGAGCAATCACACACATACACAGTACACCAGTGTTTTACATGGAAACCCAGAGAGGGAGAAAACCACATAATGTTTTTTCTTATATGTCTTTAAGAATTACATTCATTGGAAGCACCAACTTCCTTTGTTTTCCAGCTGCAACTGGAAGGAGGCTCCAA
>SNQJ01S0010331.1:138416-162602 GCA_010110895.2 Picea sitchensis
GCAGGGAATTACCCAGACTCCCCCGTTTTCCCAGCAGAATGTCGTTTCCCATCCGCCCTGCCCAGGATAGACTCACGCTCTGGTGTCGGGAATGCGTGACAGACAATCCACGCAAGGGTCAACGCAGGTTCAGACGGTTCAGAGGATGTAGGAGGGTGTTTCTGCAGGGGTCAGATCCGTTCCTCCTGGCAGTCCGTGAGTCGAAATGGAGAAGAGAGCCCCCAACACGGCTCATCGCAACTTTTATTGCATGGTCAGGGTTGACACTTGTCACCCATGCGACTGCATGCGTTTCGGTAACGTGCGTGCTTCCCAACATTTGGAAATCACATGTCCTTTCAAAAAGGACTTAGGTTAAAACATATGATGCACATATCTTTTGGAATAATATTAAAATATTATTCCCAAGGCTTAAGCCCTCTAGGCTCAACACTTAGCCCCTTTTTCCCTCCTCTAGCCCCTAATTCCTTGCCCACTCTGTGGATGCTCAGCCCCCCTTCACTCATTCATCGTGGTCGGTCTGCACATGGCGGTGTTTATATTTATTAATTGCTTTGCATGATTACATATACAACAGTAGGCTCCTGGCCTTCAACACCTAGGCTCCCTTGCCTCACAGACACATAAGCCTACCAGCTTATACAAAACTTGGCTCACCAACCTATAAAACATAATTACAATTTCTTTTAAAACATGTTTTACAATGGGTCTCGGCCTTGGGGACACTACAGTTCAAATGATTGATCAAGTGAACAACCGGCTCCGTTGAGTTAATATTTAACTATGGAGAATAATAGCAAATTTTGGCTTTTCGCTATTATGAAATGATATCTATTTCTTTAGGTAGGTGTTTTCTGAATGCTTTCCTGGGGAACGAACCAAAGTATTGTGCAAAATAAGCACTGACAAAAGATACGATAATGATAAATAATCAGTCCAGTAAATCTAAACTCTAGCTTTACTTAAAATTTAACTTATTAAATTATCAAATGGGAGGCGAAGATCACTCTTGAGTCAACAGATAACATTGAAAAACCAAAAAAATGTACGGATTTATAATTTACAGATAACTTAAAACTTTCTATAGGTATTTTCAACATTTCGAGCACAACGATATATATTGTTTGCTTTTCAAAAATAAAAATAATTAAACTTACATTTAAGAAAAAATGTTTTCTATTTACTCATTATTATATTAATTTTTTAAAAGGGACATGTGTCAACTTTAGGTTGATCATGGAAGGAATACACATCTCCCCCATACCGGGCTATAGAATGCCTTTGTGCAAATAAGGTATCCATGACTTGTGCTATCATGTGCAAAACATGCAAAAGATAAATTTTTGTGTGGACTAGAGCATTTGATATATTTGTCAAATATGTGTTATTGGAAGAACTTACATACTTCAATAAAGGAGAATTTTGTAGGTGACTTGAAATTCCTTTCCAATTTTCAACAATAAAACAAAGAATTTCAACGTACAAATCTTTAAGCAAGTTTTTCAACCAACCAAACAACCGAAAATAGGGAGAATACCAATTATAAGACATGTTAATCATGCTCAAGAACTTCAAGCTATTATAAAAGTCATGTTTATCAAGGTAAGGATGCATTATGTGTACATTGCGAGAGAAAAGATGACTGTGGTTGTTTTGTTGACCTTGTCCTCTTACTCTCTCTAGAATCCATTTAAAAGTTGGGATTATGGTTTGATTTTTTGTTGGCTTACATAAATTTTTACCCCCGAAGTTGAAATTACATAAAACCATTTCCCGAGCTTTCACTTGGGCTTGAATGACATCTCTAACTTGTGTTAGTTGAAATAATAAGGAATATCGAAGGGAAGGTACCTAAAAACCCAACTTTTCAATGATAAAGGTGAATTAGCACTTATCAGAGTATGAAATGTTGAACAAAAAGCTAATGGAATACAACAAAGGATTCCCTAGTTCCACTTGTGATTGAAAATAATTATTTCTCTTGAAAAAACCAATAAAAAATTCTACCTATATTATAAATGGAAATCTGGTTACCATTTCTATGGGAAGAAAAGCATAGATACTCACAACTGCCATATTTCCTCATGTAAAGTGTTCTCCCAATGGAAAAACTAATGTAATAGCTCATTTTCAAATATCTTTCCTCTTATCAACCCTACACTCATTTTCCACGAGAAACCAAATAGAATATAGTGACCCTCAACACAAATTCAAGATCTAATGGTTAGCACATGCCCTTTGATCATTTACAACAAGGAGGCCCTCATGATAATAAGTCTTGTTATAGTTCTTTCATTTTAACATTTGGGTTGTTGTGAGTTCAACTCTATTGATGACCAACCATCTAAACATCCTCTCCAAACCAAACCCAAGACTTGACAGACACAAATCTAATCACCCTTAAGACCTAAACCAAAGACTGTATGCATGAAACATCAAATACCTAAATCAAAATATCGCAATTGGGTCATATATCCCCCGCATACCCAGTTCTCAAATCATATCTCTCAAGAAAATCCATGTCCATTCATGTCACTATGCAAACTAAATTGTCTTGATTTAATGCAAAAGCCTTCAAGTAATATGCATGTATGCTCTACCCAAAACATTAATAGGGTTTCTCGAAAGGTAGACTTCATGGATGATTTATACAAATGGGAAAATCCTCCATCTTGACAATGACATACAAGGTGTTGTAATCCTTGAGATGTTTATGGCTAGGAAATTATGATAAGGCATCCATAAATTGATTGATTTGTTTAAGTTGATTTGTCCTAGAACATAGTATTTTTTTTTCTTTGGTGGGCGTGTATCCTTAGTCTTTCATTGCTTAAAGATTAAGATTGGAAGGAGAAATTTTCTATGTTTCAGACAAAAAAAAATTAAGAGAGTGAAAGAAGGAATAAAGGATAAAAAAGTTGAACAATGAAGTAATGTATCTTTGATAAATATTACTTAACTCTCAGAATAGAAGAAATAATTAATGGATATGTGTCTAAACCGAGATTAAATTTAAACAATAAATAATACTTCGTTTATATTTAAAAGGAAAAATGAAATTTAAGAACATGTCTTCTTAATACTCACAATATACTTGAAGAAATCTGTGACTTTTAGACATACCTTTTGCAGTTAATGATGGTAGTTTTTGTACTAAATTATCACAATAATGGAAATAGACACATTCAAGAGGAATTTAGAAACATGAAAATAACATCAAGAAAAGGAACACATAGTCTAAAACATAAAAGTTTGAATTTTCAAAACTTGCAGAATTTTTATTAAAGCTCTATAATGGGCCTCCAAAAAGCTCTTTTACATTGAATTCTCATTCAGATTTATACAAGTCAGGTCGAAACCAAAAATGGTTATTCGATCCTATTTTCTATCCATTTGATTTACAAGAGATCTTTGACTTTCTAAAATAGAAAGATCAAATGACAATTGTTGCAATCCCTGGATTTCTTCAACTATATTTGATGAGTCATCCTACCAACAACTGGAGAAGAAGATTCCAAGTTCATTAGATGGGTAATTGAATGATCTCATGTGCCTGTATGCGATATCCAACTCAGTGTAATTCTCATATGTAGGAGGATTTGAGAACAATTTTTTTATTTGCCAGAGGTGATGGAATTCATCCATAAGTAAACCTACAATAATCTAAACTCTTAATTTACCAACCATGCCTTGAAATTTTGAATCACTTTCTCTGGCTATATACAAACGTTTTCTGTATTCTTCAAATGACAAGAATTTCCCTTTGTCACTCCAAGTTGAAGATAGTCTTATTTTTACCATCTTTTCAAACATGTTGGTGAATAAGTCGATGTCTCTTTTTGTTGGATTACTTAGAGGGGGGTGAATCAATAATAGATCAATTTAATCATTTTTAACCATAAAATGCAAGTGTTATATCAATGTAGCATTATCATCCAATAATTGCAGAGTAAATGAACAAATGAACAATCATACACATACTCAATACACCAATGTTTTTATGTGGAAACCCAAAGCGGGAGAAAACCACATAATGTTTTTTCTTATATGTCTTTAAGAATTACATTCATTGGAAGCACCAACTTCCTTTGTTTTCCAGCTGCAACTGGAAGGAGGCTCCAACCCCCTAGTTTCTCAAGCTACAACCTGAGGGAAGCTCCAACTCCCCAATTCTCTGGATACAACCAAAAGGAGGCTACAACCCCCTATGTTCTCCGGATACAACCGAAAGGTGGCTACAACCATTTTTTCTTGCCTCGTCCAACCGCCTTGTCGTAGAAGTAGAATGATGGAACCACTATCACACTATTACTGTGAGATATACTGCTGTAAACATGTACCAATCAACCTGCAACAAACAACATGTACCAATAACCTGTGCCAACATGTACCATAAATCAACCTGTACCTCAACCTGTACCATAAACAAATGCATCAACCATGCACCAAAACTGTAGAAATAACATGTCACAATAACTTGTCCAAACAACCTATCACAACAACCTGTCTCATGAATCTTATCAACCAAATCATATCTACTCACCAAGATCAATCACCAAGACAACACTCAACCATATGCACAATATCACCAAGATGTGCATCAACCAATCATAACACAACAACTCATAATCATCACCAAGATCAATATGTGATTCTAATAATATACCAAGACAAGTATGCTACGTCATCCATAAACCATGTGTCAACAATACTACTGATAAGTGCCTCCAACCATGTACCAAGCATATACTAATCATTCATCAACTACTCATAAACTATGACTCATCAAGATGTACCAACATTATCAACTATACACCTCATGTATGTGCCAACTCATCAACTACTTGTCTCAACCATGTACCCAACATGTACCTCAACCAAAATATCTCATCAATTTCATCATCCAAATCTGATTTGTAACTCTGTAACAGACCTGGTGTATATGATCACATACCTGCAAACCTCCCTTAACTTTAACAACAAGAGACTAGCATTTTCATCAAAATTTACTTTAGTCTCACATGACTAATTTTGGATTAGTTAACAACCCTAACTTGAAATAATCATAACTATGTACCTGCAATGAATAAAGATCTGAAAATAGTACACAATGTTCTTCATTGTCTTTTATACAATTCCTCCAGGTTTCACTACTTGGAACCTCTCAGAAAAGCGAGTTATAGCAAAAATGGCATACCTTGTTGAATTCTGGCTTATTCTAGAGAGCGAACTTGTATAGAGTGCCCCGCCCAGAATATTTGTTGTATGTATATGAAAATGGTACACATAATAATACATATTGTACTCTAACTCGTACATTTGGTCTTACTGAATTTGGATATGTTATGAATAAGTTATGACATTTTTACCCAAAACACATGTTTTAGACTAGTTTCAGGACTAGCCACAAACCCTATTTTCCACGGAGTATAACTCCAAAAATAAAACGACCCACACGCTGAAATTTTTATCACAGTTACTTGGATATGTTTCCTCAATGACCTCCATATTTTGCGGTCTGAATCATTCTAGAAAAAACTTTATTATGAAAATGGTGAGATGACCTGTAAATAACATACCTTAGAAAGCATCATCAAAATAATTTATCCTCCCTTGAATTTCGACCTTATTTACTTCACCTTCCCTTTGAAATTCTCCTTATATATCCTTTGGTTACCTCAATCACTTGTAGACATTCAATATGCTCAAGTTTGATTAAATGAGAGACCTTTGCCTCTTATTTATACTTTTATGTAGCTTCCTCAGGGGGTTACCTTCTAACCATCTTAAACCAGTTTCCTTATTTTAGGGCTAACCCACTTCTAACCACTTGTCCACGTAGTAATTTCTCCATTAACTTTATTATTCAAATAATTTCTTTTGTATCCATTTTGACTTATAGTACACTCATCACTTCACTTTATTATTTAAATAATTTCTTCTTTGCAACCTCTTTGACTACTTTGACCTTTTGGGGCTTCTAGATGACTCATGAGGGTTCTCCAACTTCACATGGCCATAACTCTCTAATGGTGAGGAATTATGTGACGTTCCACATACCACCGGAAATAACACGACTTTTACTATCCATATAGAATAGTCTTACCTTCAAATATATTAAAACACATACCATTATACATCAAACAAACTTGGGTCCATTACTCAAACCTTTGTGCTGCCAGAATTCGCTACCAGACTTTCTTCAAGGGTTGACATCAATCACAACAAACCCAAATAATCAACAATCTCCCCCTTTGGCATTGATGGCAACACTCTGATGCAATACTAAACTCATATCACTCATGATCCCCCTGTGACCGTCGCTCCCCTTGGAACCATGCCTCTGTGCTCTTTCTCCAAGCATTTACTTTTGCATATGATAAATCTCTCCCCCTTTGTCATCAATGGAAAATGTATCTTTCCATTCGGGGCTACTCTTTCTGATTGAACTCTTCCTGAAACTGATCTCCCAACCTGAATTGTCCTCTTTATGGTGCTTCCTCGTGTAAATTTAAGACATATAAGATAAGCATTCAAAATCATTCATTTTGGAGTAGAAATTACTCTGAGTCTCTGGCGAAGATACTCAAAGGCTTCCCTTGGAAGTGGTTTTGTAAAGATGTCTGGCACTTGTTCTTTTGTGCCCACATATTCAACTTTTATGTTCTTCTCTGCAACTTGTTCCCGTAGAAAGTGATACTTTATTGGAATGTGCTTCGTCTTGGAGTGCATCACCGGGTTCTTTGAGATACTAATGGTGCTTGTATTATCACAATAGATTGGAATGGGCTCATCATCCTCAACCTGTATATCTGCCAAAGTTTGCTTCATCCATATAACCTGAGTACAACATCCTGCTGCTGCAATATACTCTACTTCGACTGTAGATAAATATATTGATGATTGTTTCTTGCTTAGCCAAGATACTAAACACTCACCCAAGTAGAATGATGCTCCACTAGTTCTTTGTCAGTCATCAATGCAACCTACCCAATCTGCCTCTATGTAGGCAATAAGTGACAAATCCTTTCCTTTTGGATACCGTAATCCAAACTCTTCTATTCCTTTGAAATATCTAAAACTCCTCTTCACTGCTAATACATGTGATTCCTTTGGTGCTGCTTGAAATCGTGCCACCTGTCCAACTGCCTGCATTACATCTGGTCTGGATGTTGTCACATATAGTAAGCTACCAATCATTGACCTGTATTTCCTCTGGTATGTATACTTTGAATCACCATATTTGCTCAACTTGCAACTGGTTTGCATAGGAGTGGTAACTGGTTTGCAATCTTCCATTCCGAACCTCTTTAGCATTTCTCTGATATACTTAGTTTGAGAAATACAAATTCCTTGGTTGCTTTGACGTATCTGAAGACCCAGAAAGAATGATAGTTATCCAAGTAATGACATTTCAAATTCATTCTGCATATCCTTTGCAAATTTTTGGCTTAACCTGTCATCATTACTTCCAAAAATAATATCATCAACATACACTTCAATTAATAAAATACTATCTTGAGTTACCTTGATGTAGAGGTTGTTGTCTGCACTTCCTTTTCTGGACCCTGCCTGTTGTAGATATTTATCTAGTCTAGAGTACCATGCTCTAGGAGCATGTTTTAGACCATACAAGGCCTTCTTCAATTTGCACACGTAATCTACGTTCTCTGACAACTGAAATCCTTCTGGTTGTTCAATGTAGACTTCTTCTTCAAGTTCCCCGTTCAAAAAAGTTGATTTCATGTCCATATGATACACTTTAATATTCTTGGAGCATGCATAAGCTAAGAGCAATCAGATTGCTTCCATTCTGGCAACTGGGGAAAATGCCTCTTCAAAGTTGTTTCCTTCAACATGTGCATATCCTTTACATACCAATCTAGATTTTTTCCTTGTAACATGTCCATCTTCATTCAATTTATTTATGAAAACCCACTTTGTGCCAATCACATTCTTATTCTTTGGTCTTGGAACCAATTCCCAAGTGTCATTCTTCTCTATTTGATCCAATTCTTCATCCATGACCTTATTCCAAAATTAATCCTTGCTGGCTTCTTCAAAATTGTTTGGTTCAATTGTAGATAAGAGTGTTAGGTGCATTTGTTCTGGTGAACAAATTCTTCTTTTAGTCTCAACTCCTGCATCCTTGTTTATGATAATCTGATCTGAATGATGATTCTTCTATACTCATTTGCTAGGTGTCTTTGGAGGCACTTGTTGAAATTTCTCTTCTACTTTTGTCTGATCCTCTTCATCTTTCCCTTGTACTTCTTCTTCATCTTCTACTTCTTCTTCGTAAAGTTGTTCTATTGATTCATTTTCTTCTTCCTTTAATTCTCGTCCACATGTTTCATCAATTGTTACATTGATTCTTTCCACAACTTTGTTCAATCTCAAATTGTAACATTTGTATGATTTCCTTGTACTTGAGTAACCAACAAGTACTCCTTTGTCCACATAAGAGTCAAACTTTCCCATTCTTCCATCTTCTCTTTTGATGTATCAATTTGCTTCCAAATACTCTGAAGTGCTTCACATTTGTTGGTCTTCATTTCCATAGCTCGTAGGGAGTTTTGTCATTGTTGTTTCTG
The DNA here is from genome assembly GCA_010110895.2 of Picea sitchensis. Lineage (NCBI taxonomy): Eukaryota > Viridiplantae > Streptophyta > Pinopsida > Pinales > Pinaceae > Picea > Picea sitchensis. Next base: position 147,011 of record SNQJ01S0010331.1, read on the forward strand.
AGCATTACTCTGTTTTGAATGTGAACTGTTGTATGCACTGCATGTGTCCAAAAAAATCTGTCAATTTGGAATCCATTAGCATCATTCGAGCCATTTCATGTGTAATTATCATCCATTATGATAATGTTCCTTTGTCTCTGAACCAATCTATGAATCCATGCTCTCGTCCATTGTCTTATATCTATCCAAACCTGCTAAGTGTTCTTATGAATCCATCTCTATCCATACTATCCAAGACTCTACTGCACACCTGTCCATAATGTTGACCCATGTATCACTATACTATCATGAAGTCTCCTGTAACATCCCGCTCTTGTGCGCATTGAGTGAACTTATTCTTTGAGGACACTTTCTTGCAAATGATCTGGGTTATTATACTATTGGTCATTTTGATTATGATTATGAGATATTATGGATTTGATGATATGTTATTTTGTTGTATTTACATAGGCATGTGCTATTGAGTGGGTTCTCCTGAGTGTGCAGGACTTTGGACATTGAGGATGCAGAGGCATCGATGAAACCCCTTGGACTCTGGATCGAGTCAGGGAGTGGACTATTGGGTTTGAATGTTGTTGATGTGACATATGTATATACGATTAGATGTTATGATGATTGATTATTATTGCTGACATGATTCGTTGATGGATGCAGGCTGACGATATCTTTTCGACCAGACTCACATTTGGAGTAGAGGGGTCATGCATGACAACCAAAGACTTTGAGGGAGAGGTGTGGTAGCAGCTCTGCCACAGCCTACTAGCACTCCCACCGTGGCTCGAATTGTAGGTTAATGATTACCTAGTTCGAGAAGACCCACGATGTCGTGAGGGAAGACTGTGATAGTCACTCACGATGATTCTAAGGGGCACGCAATAAGGTAGGGGCCTTATAGAGGACCTTAGTCTCCCACAATATCACCTGGCAGAGTATTGACTCCAGGGGTTTGACGTCTACCAAATCCAGTCAAGAGGCGAGTGGCACCCTTGGAGCACGTCACACAAAGAAAATGGAAAGAGGCGAGTGGCACCCTTGGAGCACGTAGTGCATCTTGAAGGGCACATCGTGCAATTAAAACGAAAAGAGGCGAGTGGCACCCTTGGAGCACGTAGTGTGTTTTGAAGGGCATGTCGCAATTTTCACTGATAAGTTAATAAACCTAGTGCCTAGAAAGCTATGCCTCCTTAGGACCTGTTCGGCCTTAAAATAGATGATGGTACGAGTAAAAGCTTTAATAACTGAAATTTCCCTTAAAAATTGTCGGCCAACCTAGTGAAAATTAAAACCTAGGTCTAAGTAGAACTTGTGGTAAAAAAATATTAAAAAAATAAACATGTAACATAGATTCAAACTTATTTATTAAAGTCAAAATTATAATGGAGGATTAAATTTAAAAAAAAAGGGGTAGTGGTTGTTTTTATCTACATTTGCTAAATTAATTTTTAGTTAAAAAGAAAAGAGGGTATTTTTTTTTTTTTATCTACACTTGCTAAATTGATTTTTAGTTAAATAGGAAAAAGGGGGAAACTTAAAAGAAAAAAAAAACTTAAGGAAAAAGGGAAACTTAAAGAAAAGTGGAGACTTAAAGAAAAAGTTGAATGTCTAACTTAGTAAGGAATCTAGCCTTTGGGACTTTCTATTTATGAACTCAACTAGGAATTAAGTAAGGCGTAAGTCATTTAAGATTTGTAAAGGAATATTGGGACACCGAGGAACGTTTTTAGGAATTCTTTTAGGTGGGTGAGGGAAATAAGAATATTTGATTAATTAATAAAATTGATTTTCTGATGCATCTATGGGATCGAACGACATGTGTATGGGGGAGGTTTTTCCTAATTAATCTAATGAAAAAGGAATGTAATGAGAATTTTGGGAAACTAATTACTAGGAAACTCTATAAAAGAGATGGCAAAGGAGTATGGGGATCATTTGGCTTGCGTAACGTTACACTGCTGAAGTTTTATCTTGACTGAACTTTCTCTGGTGGGAGTTGGGATACCCAGATCGGGTAACGAGTGGTAGCTCGACCTTGCGAGGCGAGCTGGGTGCTAGCATTCTCTGGTATTGTGTGTGTGGCCCCTTTGCGGCTCGAGGGACTCAGGGGGAAGAAGAGTACCCCTAGTGTTGGCTGGGAGGTACCGGTGATGTCACATCGGTTGGAAAGCGGGAGCTGGAAGGAGATCGCGTGGGACAACGACTTCAGAGCTTTCGTATTTGGCTACGGTACGCATGTGTATATTTGTATTGAATGGTAGTTTAAATATTGTTCCTGCGCCTTTATTAATGTACTTCTACTGTGTTAAAGTTTATGTTTATTTAGTGTAACACTATTTAGAGATTTCATTTTTATCCTTTAGCAATTTGTCTTGATGAGCCCAACATCTTTCGATGAGCCCAAAATCTGATTGCAATGACTTCTCTGTGTTTGTTTTTATTGATTAATACAAAGAAAAATTGTGTTTTTATCTTCTGTTCCTTATCCTTTAAGTTATTAGTCCGTGCCCGAGTAGTTTTCCAGGAGCTGAATCGACTGTCTTTTACTACGGTGTTAAAGATTTAGTTTCAAATGCCTTGCTTTCCTGTGCATGGATAATAAGTGAAGGATAAATTTTTGCCCAACTATCTATCCCTTACTTATCTCTGCGTTTTCCTCTTATGATTAATCTCTAATCCTTGCGTTTCTGTGAATGAGTATCTTTGCGTTTTGATTGATTCATTGCCGAATGATTAATCTTTGCATTTTGATTGATTCATTTCCGAATGATTAATCTTTGCGCCTTCTCTGTGAATGAATATCTTTGCGTTTTTTATTGATTCATTGCAGAATGATTAATCTTCACGGTTTGTTTGTGAATGAGTATCTTTGCGTTTTTGATTGATTCATTGTTGAATGATTAATCTGTGCGTTTCTGTGAATAAGTATCTCTGCATTTTTTATTGAATCGTCTCTGAATAATAAAATCTCTAATCTCTGCGTTATACCAATGTCTAATCTCTGTGTTTTATTGATGTCTAATCTCTGCATTATATTACTTACCACTACGTTTTGATTGGTAAAATCTCTAATATCTGTGTTTTACCAATGTCTAATCTTTGTGTTTTGCCAATGTCTAATCTCCGCGTTATATTACTTACCACTGCGTTTTGATTGGTAAAATATCTAATATCTGCGTTTTACCAATGTCTAATCTTTGCATTTTACCAATGTCAAATCTCAGTGTTATATTACTTACCACTGCGTTTTGATTGGTAAAATCTCTAATCTCTGTGTTTTACCAATGTCTAATCTTCGCGTTCTACCAATGTCTAATCTCTACTTTTTTGTTGAATGTTTAACCTCTGCATTAATTTTTCTCTGCGTTCAATTTATCCCTACACTTAAAAAAACCCAGAAATAAACGTTGTGATTTCCATTTATTAGACAACATTATCATAAATTTTATGGACAACAATATCATATGTATGATAGACAATGTTTTACATGTTAATGGCAGCGTTGTTAATAGGTGAAAGACTGCGTTGTAATTGCTGCTGTGAATGACAACGATTTAATGGACTGTGTGGGTAACATTAATGATTTAATGGACTGCGTGGGTAACATTAATGGACAGCAATTTAATGGACTGTGTGGATTTTTACTTTATCATTTCTATATATATGTTAGACAACGAATTAATGGACTGCGTGGGTAATATATTTAATAGACAACCACATAAGGTATTATTAGACAACGATCTTGTATTATTAGACAACCACATAAATATTATTAGACATCAATACTGTATTATTAGATAGCCACATAAATATTATTAGACAACGATCTTGTATATATTTTGACAACGATTTTATATATATTGTATGACATCGATATCATATAGTAAATAGACAAAGATATCATCTATTTAATAGACAACCATATCATCTATTTAATAGACAAAATTATTCTTATTCTTATGCGCCCAACATTATTGTTAATAAAGATGATTCGCCCAACATTATTCTATTCTTGCATATTACATTTATATTCTTATTAGAGATGTATATTCCTCAGAGAGATGTATATTCCTGTGTGTTTAGTAGCAGATAGTTATTAAACGCCCAATGATAGCTTCATAAATGTTGTATGTACTACGATACCTAGTGATATATTTTTAAATGTTGTATAGACTACGATACGATATATGTAGTTGGATTTGAAAGTATCGAAGGGTATACAGTTGGATTTGAAAGATAAATCCATTATTCTATATCTTAGCAAGTAACATGATTGCAGGTATTGCAGGTTTTGGCAACTTGTATTTGTTCAATATGTTAACCCCTGATGTTTAATTTATTATTCTTGAGTTAGAGAAATGCTAAAGTCATATCTGCAACAAACAATAAATCTATTATTCTTGTTTTCACGCACATAAATTCTAAACCCTTATTCGCAGCCATCAATAATGCTAAATCTGTCACTTGCATTAAGCGTTGTGTTGGCACACAGAAATGTAAGTCTTCATGTGCATTTAATCTTATGTTGTCACTTATAAATGCTCACCGGAGGCATTTGGCATGCAACACTATAGAACCTGCACCAATTCATGCACATCCATCATCCATCTATTGTCAATTTGTTGGTTTTCTTCGGGCATATTGAATGCCAATCCCTAACATATTGTATATTGTTGTGGAGATCAATTAAATGTCTCATAGTCTTGTTTTTCCATAGTTTTATCAATCTGACCGTTTTTGTTTTGAATATAATTATTTTTAATGTGTACAGATTGACGTAGTCAAGCGTCACCATGGAATAACTAGTACATATAAGAGAATATACTTCTTACTATGCGAACATGGTGTAATTCATCATTACATTCCTCATTACACTAGTATTAGTATTGATTATGTTAAGTGCATTTACTAATTCTCTTTTTAATGCAAAAAAAAACAAGTAGTTATTCCATAAATGGTAAAGAAAGATCAGTTTAAGGAATGTATGACTTATGTGGATTCAGGAAATTTAATGTGATGTATGATTGTTATAGTAGTCAGATTTCCTTTGCGTCTTGTTGACTTGTCGATTGAGTGTTTGGGTATAGTCTTCATGTATTTTGGACAGTTAATTTGGTCGCCTAGCACGTTGGGTTTTCTTGGGTTATTGGTCTAGATATGTTATGTTGCGCCTTGGTTACTGTCACGCCTACCGCTGTGTGATGACAGGATTCTTAATGAGGGGATCATTGCACGCCCTGATTGATAGAAGTGAATGATAACCTAGCCAGAGTCATGTGCTTTCCGATGGGGGCATAATGTTCGTTGTAATTGATGTTGGTACTTGTGTTGTAACTCTTGTTTGTGTTTGTTCCTCACTCGTCATGAAGGTTCAAGTTACATGTGTCTTTGATTCTGGTTGCGTCTGGTTGATATTGATGTTGTCCCATGGCTTAGTCATTTTAATTGCAGGCATTCGATAAATGGGCAATAGGCTTTGTAGGACCAATCAACCCACCAACAAAAAGAACAGGAGAAAGGTACATTATCACTGCGACAGAATACCTGACAAGATGGGTGGAAGCAACACCCGTGAAGGATTGCAACGCAGAAACAACAACACACTTTCTATTTGAACAAGTAATCACTAGATTTGGTTGCCGAAGTATTTTGATGAGTGACCAAGGCACACACTTCATTAAAATCACTATTAACACTATGACCGCAGAGTTTGAAGTCCATCATCAGAAGAGCACACCATATCACCCACATGCAAATGACACAGTAGAAACATTTAACAAAGTCCTTGAGAATGCACTGACAAAGATCTGTAATGTCAATAGGGATGATTGGGACCTCAAAATACCAGCAGTATTATGGGCCCACATGACCACGTGCAAGAATTTGACAGGGCACACATGCCATTTAAATTGGTATATGGCTAAAAAGCAGTTGTGCCATTAGAATTTTCGGTACCCAGTTTGCGTGTAGCAACATTTACACACATGGAAAAACGAGGCGCAATACATGAGAGAATAAATTCGTTGATGACCATGGAGGAAGATCAGATCCTAGCAGGGTTCCACCAACAAGTTTAGAAATCAAGGAACAAAGCTTGGCATGACAGACACATAAAGAAGAAAACTTTCAAGGAAGGAGATTTAGTGTTGATGTATGACAACAAATCCATTCATCACCCAGGAAAACTCAGAATGCACTGGTTAGGACCATATGAAGTAAAAACTGTCACAGATGGGTGAGTTGTATAGTTGAAAGACTTAGCATGTGCAGAACTTAGAGGGATGATCAACGGGAGCCGACTGAAGTTGTATAAGCACAGTCGACCACCCACAACTTGAAAGTCACCGCGCAGTAAAAAAAAATAAAAAAATAAAAAAAACACAGGATATTAAACGATACTAACAGAGGTACATTGCACCGAAAGGAGAAGGGGCATGCACACTTGGGAATACAAACCTGATGAAGACAAGGCCAATGGCCAGGTCAAAATGGAAACAAGAGGGAAAAGTAAAGAAGACAAAAACAATACTAAACGACGAAGGCATGCATAATAGAATACTGGAATAACCGACGGGACGCCGCATTAATCACTCCAACTGGAGACGATGAAGGAGAGTAATGGAAAGTACGACGGAACCATAGGTTCATTGAGTCCATAATAAAGGTAGCGTCTTTGACAAGCTTCATATGATGCCCATACAAAGCACAAACGCAAGAGAAAACAACTTATTGCGAGACATGAAAAGACAGAGAGTGATAGAGCCTACATAGCGCATATCAAAGTTCACAGAGGTTACAGAGACCATTAAACTCAGTGAACGATCGACATTAAATACCATGGAACCACCCAAGCAAGCAAAACTAAGCCAGACTGCCAGACAATCCAGAGTTAGAACCAGGGCACAGGTACAATCGTAGGAAAGAAAACAACAACCGCTAGAGGTCGTAAATGTTGACGAAATACCATCACCAGATACAACACCGATGAACCCCACACCCCTGGTAGAAGAAACCCAACATCCAACACCTGAGGGAACGAACATGGATATGCCTGCAAAGGAACATGAGCAACAGAACCAGGGCAGAAGTAGCCTAACGCAACTAGAGAACCTTGAAGGAGCTTCAAGAGTCAATGGGATGATTACAAATCAGGAAGCAACAGTCGAGCCAGATGAATCTCAAACAATCGTGTCATACCATCCATAGGAAGGAGCAGTGGAAGATGTCACGGGCTGGCTAGAATACTATGTCGAAGAACGACTGATGGAGGCTGGAACCTCGAGTGAGCCACTACCGAAAAAGTACAAGTAGCAGGTTCCTAGGTCACCATGCAAGCAACCCGTCGCAACCATTGTTTTGTCTCGTATACCATAAGGGATATAGGTGAAATCAGACTTGCTAGGTTACATCGAGAAGCTAAAATACTCGGACCACGATGTAACGGACATGGACAAGTTCCCGGAGTTCACAAAGAAATTCTACCTATAGACGGTGGGTCTAGATGCATTTGGGGAACCAATTAATCAACCACTCCAGTGGGCAACATGATTGGAAAAATGGGCATATTAGGTCTACTAGAGCTACCACACTTTGGTAGAGGACAGTACGCAAGAAGTTGCGTCAAACAATTGATGGCGGTCACACATGGCAGGGATATATGGTTGGACAATATCGTCTCGATAGACATAGAGCTCATTGCGCACATCATAGGGATTCCATCCCAGGGCATGGATCCTGCACAATTTCTCGACGACAAGACAAAGGAGAAAGCACTCGTGGAAGAGATGAAAAAGAAATACAACACTGACAGGGGAATGCGAGGAATCATCATCAAGAGGATCAATGATGTCGCGACACAAATGGACGCAAAAATCATGGCCTGCAAGTTGCTAAGAAAATTCCGCAAGGAGGAAGTCCTGACTAGGGTCGTCGCAGTTGCAGCACAATGTGCCGAGGGCACAACAGTTAGCTGGGAACCCTATCTTTTGAATTTTTTTCTGGATGACTGCAAGGATGCGCAGGATCTAGGAACATAATTTCATTACTCATGGCTACTCATGATAATAGCTATTATGGGATGGAAGGATCTAAAATATGTATTTTTTGCCACCGGACCCAAACCTAATCATGGAGAGAGATATTTGTCGCTTGGTGTTGCGTCAGACGCAAGGATCAGAAAGATAAACACATCCATATTTGAAGGATATCTACGTGATATATAGGAGGTCATCACCAACCTCTGGAGAATAACACCACAGGCTGTCGCGTACTATCTGGACATCGCCAAATTCAAGGCCACTCGACATGCAATGTGGATACAGGTGCGGAAGGACCCCAACAAGCAGTGGATACAATTGCAGCACTACATCACATAGGGAGACATTGTAATGTTTATCAGGGATTGGGAAGACGACTGGAATATTATAGTCCTCACCCAAGACATACCTGCAAGGATAGTGGAGGAGGAGGCAAATCAGGAAGAAACACATCCTCAGGAAGTCCCAGTTCCCAAGAAACCAAGGATGGGCCAGAGCAAAACAACGCAGATGAAAGAAGAGACAGCTAAAACGGGGACCCAGAAGGAGAAGAAGAATAATACACAGTCGAATCAAGTACAACAGAAACAAGATGAGGCAATGCAGGGGACTACACCAAGTCCCAGTCCACAAGAACTAGGCTTGACTAAGAGGCCAACTACTCATATCAGGGTGCACACAAGAATATGAAGGCGCAAAGAACACATACAAAATACACGATCATGAAGGATGATGCATAAATGATAGCCCAAATGGTTCAGGATTGTACATCCGAGGATTTTGAGAATGTTGTGCACCACAAGGACAAAATTCAAGAGGAGCTAGATGACATGCAAAAGTTCCTCAAGCAGATCAGGGAAGCGCAAGCATCGGGCAACAACATAGGAACATGGCCGTCAACATCACAGACAGGAGAAGAATCTGAAGCAAGTGAGTGAGATACAGTCCAAAAAATACCACAGCCGAGTGTAACATTCCACATTACACCCAGCATGCTATGCATGGACGAGATCGTGGGGAAGACACCCCTAAAATACTTAGCTCAACTCCAATTGGTATTACCGCGGATACCATCCAAAGCTCTACACAAATTACAGGTTAGCGTTACCCAAGAAGTACAGTCTCGTGCACGCATAGACACAACCTAATTACAACAAACAAAGGATAAATGAGACGCGCTGGAATTGATATATGAGTAGGCCAAGATCGAGACCCAAGAGGAGAGGGAGCGCGTGAATGGATTGGAACAAAAAGTGGCCAGAACTTATGAGAAGATTCAAAATACCGCGCAGAGGGATGAACTCACAACAACATAGAAGATTGAGCAGATTGAGCAGAAAATTGATCAATATCAGAAGGAGATCGAGAATATTCGTGAGCAACTCACACCTACCACTCCACTAGATGTAAGGGATCAAAGGAAGAAAGAGGCAACATAGCAACTACAAGAGATAGAGAAACAGGTCAGCGCAACAACCGACTTGTTCGATAAAGCAACACAACTTTGGATGAAGCTAGAAGAGGACCAGGAAGTCCAGCAATGGGAAAAGGAAGAAGAAAGGATAAGCGTAACTATCCATGACCTCAAGCATAGGAAGAAGACAATGTCCATCATAGAGTGAGTCAAAGGGGCGTAGGATATGAAGAAATTACAGGCAGAACCCACCACTACACAAACGCAAAAAAAGGAGTGTTAGGCTCAAATGGAACCACTTCAAGAGCGAGTAGCAGAAGTCATTGCATAGGCAGAGGAAGACAAAACATATATGGCACAGACCCAAGCAGAGTGCGCAGGGTTGATTAGTGACGCGATTGCAGTCCATACAGTAGACACACTCAAGGAAAACACCACGCAGGCTCAAACACAAGCAACGGAGCTCAAGGAGAAGTTCAAGGTGATCACCAGGGAGATGGACAAAGCACACAAAGTTTAGGTTGATTGGGATGAGCCACATGTCAATGTTGGGGGACTGTTGGAAATAGAAAAAAGCGGAAAGAAAGGCGATTTTGGGAAATAAGGCATGCACGAGGGAAGCGACAATTGGAATAAAGAGAAGCACCCGCGCATGCATGGAATACCTAACAATGTTAGGGTTAGGGTTTTTGCAACAAATTGTAATGGCTGGCGAGCCATAAACATATAAATATAGATACCTATGTCTCATAGAAGGAGGCAAAGAGACGAATGTGAGGAAGCATATGTGATGTAATATTTTGCTGTATGACCTAATTTTGTAAGCTATTGAGCTAGAGAGGACTGAGGAGGGTAGATCTCGAGGGTTAGATCGCAGGATGAGGAGCCTGGTGCGATCTAGTCCGCCTCATAATAGATCTCAACCCAACTGAGATGAGTTGTAAAGCGCGTGACACTGTAGTTTAGAACTACTATAAGACAAGAGCTAAGAGCCAGATCTTTGTGGGCGTAGCCCAAGGGGGTGAACCATGGTAAAACCTGTGTTATGTGATGGAATGGATGTGTTTCTTTATTGTCTTCAGTAGTTGTGATATGCTAAATGAATGTGTTGTTATATTTCCTGCGTAATCATAAATGACAGTGTATTGCATTAATAAGTTAAAATAAAACTCTCAACATACTTCTCAGATCCTCCACTCAATCCTAAGATGAAAACACATGAGTATTGCAACCACCCATCAAGACTATCTCAGGTGAGATGACGTAGTGCACCTTGTGCACTCCGTTGCCATCTGGTTTACTAGGAGGGCCGATAGTTTTAGAGGGTTTGTTGGAACCCCGAACATACATGAACCCTGGGTCACTCAAGCTGAAGATACAAAATTAGACAAGATATATAAATAACCAACAATCCTCCTTACATCGCTACTTTGAGCCTTCCTGGTATCACAGTTGGGTACCGGTATGGTTGTTTTCCACTCCAGTAATCCCGAATGCAGTAAGTGATTCAGTTTTAAGCACTTCCCCCCAAGAAAATCAACCTCATGTTGATCCTTCACCTTCTTCACCAATAAGATCTTCTTCACTTTCTTCACTTGCAAGGTCTTCTTTCGTTTCATCTTATTTGCTGAGTGAAAACTCTGAAGCTAGTAACTTGGTGAATAAGAAGAAGAAGAAAAGGAAGATTAAGAAGAAGAAAAATAAGCAAGGGTCCAAACTTCCAACCACTGCCAGACATTTTGGAGAACAACCAGTTACTGTTAATCATGCTGGGAGTGTTGATGATGCCAAGATTACCCAAAAAACCTAAAAGCCCAAGTACCCTTGCACGATTTGTAAGGGTAACCACTTTTTGAGGGATTTCCCTGGTCTCCCCAAGGTCTTAGAAATGTGGTCTTCCACATCATCGGCCCCTGCGGGACATGCTAGTGACATCCCATTAGCTAGTGACATTACGGTTGGTAAGAAGAAGAGAACTATCAAATTTCCTTGCTTGTTATACGAAGGTGATCATTACTCTCACCTTGTCCCTTGTATGGACGAGGCTTCTTATCTTTTTGAAAATATTCAACTTCCAACTGATTATCATAATATTTCTTCCAAACCCTCATTAGTTGATGGATTGGTCAATCTAGTTCCATCCCTAGTCAACCTGATTAATCAGGTGGTCAATCTAGTTTCATCCTCGGTTGAACCACAAGCCCAATTAGTTGATCCAGTTTCATCATCGATCAACCCCACTCTTCATCTAAATAGTGAAACCCAAGTGACTAATATAGTTCCATCATCGATCAGCCCCACTCCTTGCTTGAAGAGTGCCAAAGTGGTTGATCTGGTTTCGTCATCAGTCAATCCCACTCCCTTAAAGAGTGTAACCAAAGTGGTCGATCCGGTTCTTCCTTCGGTCGATCCCACTCCTCCCTTGAAGAGTGCAACCAAAGTGGTCGATCTGGTTCTGTCACCGATCGATCCCACTCTTCCCTTGAAGCATGAAACCAAAGTGGTCGAAATGGTTTCGTCATTGATCAATCCTACTCCTCATTCAAAGAGTGAGGATGTCGCTCAGGTCTACCTTTTTAATACTGATTCACCCAGACACGGGGACACTCCGCCCGTCCCAATGGCACCCCCTTCTAGCAATAAGATGATTTCTATTAATTGGAATCATTTGACAGAACCTTGTCTTCCTTCTTACGTGCCTTTCCAAATCACCATGCAGGTTTGTGATAGGAGTATTCCTAACACTGTAATAGATGAAGGTGCTTATGTTAGCATCTTATCTGTGAATGCTTGGAAAGATTTTGGTTCCCCACAGCTTGCGCCCGTGACTCAAAATTTGTTGACCTTTGAAAGAAGAGTTAGTCAACCTTTAGGCATCCTTCCTCAGTTTCCGATTACTTTGGGAGGAAAAACGGTCTACGTCGATGTGATGGTAGGTCACGACCCCTTGGACTTTAATATGCTCCTTGGGAGAGACTATGTCTATGTTATGAGAGATTTTGTGTCCACTCTCTTTCGAGTGATGTGTCCCTGGAAGCCATGGATGACGTTTGTCCCTTGACATGTATTCCTTCCATAACATTGTCCTCTTGGAAGCCATGATCAAGAAGAATTTATGAGCATAGTTTTCCTCTTTGTAGCAATCTTGTTAAAAAATGAAACAAAAATATGGGGATTGAACTTGGAACCTTAAGCATAGTTTTTCTTCTTTGTAGCAAGCTCGTTAAAAAACGAAACAAAAGCTATGAGCATAGTTTTTCTTCTCTGTGTCAAGCTTTTTAAAAAATGAAACAAAGGTCCTGAGCATAGTTCTTTTTCTGTGTAAAGCTTGTTAAAAAATGAAACAATTACCTCTCATATCAATTCGAGTCTTTTCACTATATCTCATAGATATCAAGTCGAGTCTTTAGCTATATCTCATAGATGTCGAGTCGAGTCTTTCGTTAGGTGTCATTTTTTAACCTTCATTTCATCCACCCTTATCCTTTTTCTACATCTAATAAATAAATTGGTGACAACCTCAAAGTCGACGAATGAAATGAAGCTTGGGGGGGCATGCATCCCACATTTTATTATCATTCTAGAGTCAAGCCACTATATTTTCAAGCTGGGGGCAGAGTACCAACCATCCATGGGTATCCCTACCTTTGGAAATTACGTTGGGAATGTACAAGCATAAGTTTATTTTTGTTTCAAGATTGTGTAAAAATGAAACCAATACCGAGCTTAGTCTTTGTTCTTTCTCGTGCTCGTAAATACATGAGAATGTGACTGAGTAAAATTTTATCACTTTTTCGGACTCGTAAAGGTTATACGAAAAAGGAACCCCTGGATTCTCCTTTAAGCTCTTTTCATACTCTCTAATCATGAAAATATTGTCGAGTGATCTTGCTTCCTTTCACACTCATTAAAATATTTGAAAGGGTGTCTTTCGAGTGGTAGTTTATTGCTTTTTCGGCCTCATGAGACTAAAATTACGAAAAAAGGCAACCCTGGAGTCACCTTTAATTTCTTTTTAGACTCTCTAAATATGAAAAACCACCAAGTTTTCCTTCTCTGGACTCGCTAAACTACACATTGAAGGACCCATATGGGAACGAACCCTTACTTCTTCCAGTTCATTAAACAAAGGAAGTGGAACTTACCAAAGGTGCGTTATATTGAGCATGTGTTACCCTCCTTGAGCTCGTTAAAATAAAAAGAGTTACTCATCTATCTGGGTGGGGGAAAAATTGAAGGAAGTGGGTCAATTTGTTGAGAATTCTTTATGGCAGCTTTTTTCGCCCTTGAACATGGCACATGTTTGCGTCTTGTCTTACAGTTGGGTAATCTGCTTGTCTCTGAGTCATACGAATTCCATGTGTCGCCATAATTTTTAGTCTAGTCGAAGAGTGTTCTTATTATCATCACATTACATTATTGGTACTCGTCGATTCAATGCTACCAAGTCAGTTGTCGTGCCTTATCATGTTCAAGGGAAGTTTCACTTCAAACCATCCATCTGCAGTATTTCCAGTTTCCATTTCCTGTGTCATTCCATACTCATTCAAATCACCATCTTACATCACTTTCCCGTGTTAGTTTCATGTCGATTATGGGGGATACATCAAGGCCCTCCTTTGATGAATATTTTCTTGTCGACTTCAACACATCATCCGAGAATTAGACTTAGAAACCAATTACTACCTTGAGACTTGCATGCCTTAATGGCAGGCCTCCTTGCTTCCGAAATTAGGTTTACATCATTGACCTCTGATCGGATGATTCCACAAATGTTCGACACCATCTCATTTATTCACATTCGTTGGAATGTACTAGGGTACCTTGGGAGTCATTGACATCATTTGTGATTTCCCTCGCACTTGTTAATGGTTTACCTCAATGATCAATAATCAAGTGGTTTTTACCATGTTCAACATCAAAACATCTATTCACATGGATAGATTCGTGCCACATTGGGATTGGGACAAAGAGCCTGGGTTGAGCATTCACTATGTTATCTTATTTTCCCAGGCTGCAAAGGAGATCATTTGAGCATGTTGATATATAGACTATCACAGAGATCCACATTGTATTGGTATGTGGCTATGTTTTATCATCTCGTATCTCCACTATGTATTTCACGTGGCTACATTCAGTTCATGTCATGGAGGTATTGATCCACATTGTATCTTTGGTGGCCATATCCTTAGTCAATATTTTTCATGGATCCGTAGTGTATTGGTCGGAGGCCATGCTTTGAGTCATATCATATTCTGAACATAGGTATGCCTGCCTCAGAAATGGAACATATATTAATATTGTTTTATGGTTTTCTTGTAGCTTCCTCCAGGTTCAACCAATTTCTGTTACAGAAAAATTCACCTGCGGACAACCAAATCTTCCCTTAGATTCTAGACCCCTAATACTGAGACAAAAATATGCAAATGGACACTAGCATCCCTTTGATATTTTCTTAACTAGTTAAAAATAGAGAGAGGGAGAAAGGGTGTGATGCACCTATTTCCAGTGTTTGTCCTCACTGCTCCAATTTGAGCTTGATCTCCAAACTTGTTCGTACAACTTGATACATTCAAACCACATACATCAAAGAGACACAAGGAAACTCCTACTCTAGCATAGTAGATTAAACAAATTCATCTACAATAGACAAGCATATGTAAACATGCATAAACTAGAAGGAAATAGGCCAAGCAAATATTAATGAGAACATTAAAAAGACACTTACAATCTATAGATTTAGTTGCAACAACCTCTCCAAGTCCTCTTCATCCAACCCTTGCACGATGCTCCCAAGATCATAGGTTTGATATCCGAAAAGATTTCTCCCAATATCATAGGTTTGATACCTCTAAAATCCTCCTCTTCTCCATGGAAAGCCCTCATTATATAGGATTTGAAGGCTTAACCACCATGGAGAGGATCACTCATCAAATCCACTAAAATGGGATCTCCAAGATATTTAGGGAGAAAATATCTTTTAAGAATTTTAGGGAGGAAAAATATCTCAAGGATTTTAAGGAGGAAATATTTCAACCATCCATGAGATCCTCAACCTCCCCTAAAAAATAGGAAACCAAATGTGAGGTGGATTCTCACACTAAATTAATTTCCTTTTCATGAATATTAATAATTAATTCATGTGCAC
>SNQJ01S0010331.1:162612-200284 GCA_010110895.2 Picea sitchensis
ATGTTTTTAAGGAAGCTACTTGGAGAGTATAAATAAGAGGCAATACTCTCTCATTTGAATCACACTTGAGCATATTGAATACCTATAGGTGTTTGAGGTAACCAAATGATATCTAAGCCGAATTTATGAGGAAAGTGAAGAAAAGAAGGCTGAAATTCAAGGAGGGATAAATTCTTTTGATGATGCTTTCTAAGGTATGTTTTGTTTCAGGTCATCTCACCATTTTCACAATAATTTTTTTTTCTAGAATGATTCAAACCGTGAAATTTCTATTCCATTGAGGAAACATATCCAAGTATCTGTGGTAAAAAATTCAGCTTGTGGGTCGTTGTATTTTTGGAGTTACACTCCGTGGAAATAGGGTTTGTGGCTAGTCCTGAAACTAGTAAAAAACATGTGTTTCGGGTAAAAACGTCATAACTTCTTCATAACAGATCCAAATTTAGTGAGACCAAATGTGTTGGTTATATTACAATCATAAGGATGAAGACATATATACAAGCACATGGGTTTGATATTTGGCAATCAATTGGAGATGGATACATAGTACCAACAGTTCCACCAACAAATGACAAAGCAATGAAACTTGGTTAGAATAATTCCAAAGCTACAAATGCACTTTTGAATGGTCTCAGTGAAACAGTATTCACCAAAGTTGCACATTGTAAATCCACTAAAGAGATTTGGGACAAGCTTCAAAATATTTACGAAGAAGATACAAAAGTCAAAGAAACAAAACTTGAAACTTACAGAGGCCAGTTAGAACAACTAAAAATGAAGGAAGATGAGAATATGGCAGCCTACTTCTTAAGAGTTGATGAAACAGTGAATACTATCATAGGACTGGGAGAAGAAATCAAAGAATCTATAATTGTTCAAAAGGTACTAATATCTCTTCCTATGAGATTCAACCCTAAGATATCAACACTAGAAGAAAGATCGGATCTGAACTCAATAAGCATGGACGAACTGCATGGAATCTTCATAGCATATGAAATAAGAACTGAACAGGAAAATCCAGATGTAAAAGAAGCAACCTTCAAAGCATCCAAAAGATCAAAGCAAAAGAAAAAGGAACAAGAAGAATATAACAACAACAACGACGTCTCAGAAGATGATGAAGAAGTGGCCAGCTTCATCAAAAGACTGGCCATAATCCTGCACACAATACCTTCTGCATAGTAGCTTTACCTGCATAGTGTCCTCTAGCTATACCTTCATGAGATTTTACAAAATTCTAGGCCTTTCATGTTCTAATACACACATTCTCAAAATTCTATCTGCGCCCATCTTGTATAAATGTCCTAGAATAAGTTGATAGTATGCAACTCAGACTACCAAAATTTTCTTCTGCGCAGTTCTAAAATCCTGTGGTGTAATCTATGTACTTAAGTATTCAATAATATCAACGAAGTATTCATCACCTACATGTACTGAAAATAACTGTGCATCAGGAAAGTTATCTTCCAAGTTAATATGTTCTTTTCCATTAGTTACACTTGACAGGTGATCAGGTCCTGTGTTCAACTTCCCTGGTTTGACTATCACTTCGAAATCAAATTCTTGGAATAACAATAGCCGTCTACAGATCCTCCCCCCCATCATTTTCTTTTTGACTATATATTTGAGGGTAGAATGGTCTGTGAACATTTTAAAGTGTTTACCCAGTAAGTCGTTCCTGAACTTCTGAAGTGCATATACCATGGCTAGGCCTTCTCTTTTTGTCGTTTTGTAATTATGCTCCGATTCTAACAAATTTCTTCTTGCAAAGGCTATAGGATAGTCTAAGTCCCCTGCTCCTAGTTTTGCCAAAATTTATCCAAGTGTTATGGCTAATGCATCTGCATGCACATGAAATGTCTTTTCCCAGTTTGGGAATACTAAGATAAGTGTTGTGAACATCTTTTCTTTTAAGTTGTCCAATCGTTGTTAATAGTCCATTTGATCCAAAATGGATCAAGACATCCCTAAAAGTCAAATTTCTTGGAATAGGTTGAAACCAATGCCATCACGTAGGGATCTCCGTGTCGATTTCGGAAGTATTTTTTTTCCACAAATGGACACTGTATGCAAAAGTTATCGCGATCTGAAATTTTTCCCAAACTGGCAAAAAATCAAAGTCAAAGTCAAAGTCAACTAGTCAAAGGCCGTACAACTGACATGGCAGATGATGTCAGTAGTACGTCATGACGACATCAACATGACACATGGCATCACCAGGACATGCCATGTGTTCATCATTTTTAGCATTTTCAGGGGTGATTTGGCCCACTAAAAAAAGTGACACGTGGCATTGTACGGAAGTGACACGTGGCAGGATGACACGTGGAAATATGGATGCTGACATGGTAGGGTATATGTGGCAGTATGGATGTTGATGTGGAACTATATGGATAATGATGTGGTACTGTACTGATGATGATGTGGCACTGTACGAATGATGACATGGAAGTTGATTGGGTAGGTTGATGTGGCATGCTGACGTGGCTCAGGCCAAGGATGAGGTTAGGTGTGGTCCAACGAGGAGGCACCACATGGCACCTTATGGAAGGTCAAAGTGGTTTGGCGGTTCCCACCAAATCTGGCGGTTACCACCAAATCTAGTGGGAATCCTCCAAATCTGGCAATATCTCGCTAAGTTTGGCTAATTGTCGCTAAATTTGACGGAGTCTGGCTTATTTAGTTTGGAATGGAAATCAAGACAAAGGATTTTTTCGCATACAGTTCGAGACTGTACGGATCTGACAGGTCGCATCATTGGGATTCATGCCGAGGGGAGGTCCCGAGGGCCTGTTTAGAAGTAGATTGACTTTATACTCAAAAGTTGCAGAATTTTGAGAGGAGTCCAAATATGGCTTCTTTTTTTGCATCAGAGTATTCAAACAAAAAAGTGCCTCCATAGACCATGATGTCGAGCCAGACATAGCCAAGTTCATACTCAAAAGTCTCAGAATTCCTGTTCTAGATAATGGTGATGTATGTTTATGTCGAGAAGTTGCAGATCTGAAAGGTGGTTTCATGAGCTGTTATGTAAGCCTTTCTTTTGTATTCATAAATCATTGAAGTTTAATAAGAAGCCTCCCCCACTAAGACAAAGGCCCATAGACCTAGGCCACTTGTGCCGAACTCCGTTATGAATCTTGGTGTTATGGTTTTTCTTTTTTTACTTCTTATATGGCTGCAACGTCTTTCATTAAGCTTCTTCTCTTTCTTATTAAATCCTAAATGGTAAAATAATTCATGCATAAAATTAACCATAGTCTTTACAATATCAGTTACAAATCAAGTGGTATCAGAGTAGGTTAACAATTGGTTGTTTGAGTATGCATGATTACCAGGGAAAAGCTATGTCGTGGTGAAGGCAAGATTGTAGAAGGAGATCCTAAGATTGGATCAAGAAAGAGGACATCTCAAAGTGAGAAGATGGAATCGGAAGAAGGACTTTCTCAAAATGAAAGAGAATTTCAAAAAACTTTCTTTTCCATGTCGGAGATGGTAAAAGTGTTGTATGATGATTACTTGGAATGAAACAGACTGGTTCAAGGGGAATCTTCAAAGCATGCCAAAATTGAAGAAGGAGAGGACCCTCCTAAAACTCCTCCTTCATCTCCATCTGATTCTTCTTCAAGGACAAGTTCAACTTCTACCACAAGAAAACATTCTCATAAACATAAGCTTGACATGCCATTACTTAAACTTGATGTGAAATTTGTTTTGCCTATGTATGATTGAAAAGTTAATGTTGAGGAACTTGATAACTAGGTTAGACAGATGGGGGTATATTGTAATGTGCAACAAATTGAACATAAGGCAAGAAAAATTATATTGGCATCACTTCGTCATGAATGAATAACTCTCGTCTGGTGGAAAAGTAAGATGCAAAATGGAACTCAACAAGCTGGTAAGATTTTGCCATCATGGCATGATTTTATTTCCGCACTTAGAAAACATTTTTGTCCATTGGGATATAAGGAAAATGATTTAATTGAATGGAAAAGTCTTAAATTAAGAAAAGGACAATCGGTCTAGGAATATATAGATGATTTTCGTAATATGGATTTGATGTTAGATGTTCCATTGACTACACGAGAAACTCTTATGATGTCTATAGGATGTTTTCCTTGTTACATTCGTAATACTGTGTTTATGTTTGGACCTACTAATATTGATGAGGTTTCTGTTCAAGCAACGTATATTGAAGCAGGGAAAACTGGAGTTGGTGTATCAGGAGAATCATCTTCAAAGAAAAAAGTCAAAGGAAAAGGGAATGGAAAGAAAGCAAATTCAACGACAGTGAAAGAAGAGAATATATCTTGCAAGAATTGCAAGAAAGAAGGGAACGATGATGAGCATTGCTAGTAATTGCACCCAGAGAAGAGACCGAAGTGGTTCAAAGAGATTAAAAGGAGGTAAAATGTTGCAACAACAACACAACCAACAAACTTGGGATCGGATTCCGGTGATGAGTGTAAGATTACAACAGTTGGTTTGACAAGTAAAATTGGTCATGGTTATTATTCTAGAAGTAAATTGTTTCATATAAGGTTCATAATGAAACATACTAAGATCGATACATCGATAGATAATGGATCTCAATCTAACTTAATTTCAAAAGAAGTGGTTGAGAAATTGGGATCACAAACCCTATTCACTAAATTGGATAAGCAAAGATCACAAATTGCTCATAACAAAGCAATGTATCATAAAGTTTGAAATTACATCTAAGTATGTGGATGAAGTAATATGTGATGTGGTGCTGCTAGAAACATGTGGATTGGTCTTAGGAATCTCTTAACTATATGATCGCAAAGCAATCTTCTTCAGGGAACAAAATCAATATCACTTAAATAAAGAGGGGAAATAATATGTTGTACATGCTCATCACATAAAAGCAAATCAATCTCTTCTAACAATGGAACAATTAAAGGTGGAAGCTTATGCAAGCAATAAAACTATAATTGTGCCAAGTAAAGCAGTTGATCTTAAGCATAAACATGAGATGGTTGTAGGATGGGAGTTCAATCATAATTTGCTTCAATATAAGTTAATGTCGTGCAAACCAATCAAACATATTTTTTCAATTTCAGTCATATTTCTGATATTATCATTGCTAATGTTTTCTACATGGATGGTAGCGGGTTCAGTTAGATGTGAACGAGTTCAAATGGCTAACAATATGCTTTCAATTGTCATGGTTATTATGCAATTGATTATGATGCAACATGTGCACAGGACAAAGTTTAAAGACAAAGGACAAGTGGGGAGGTCTATCCCACACTTGATGACTGGTTAATACCCTTTTGGAGGACCAAAAGGTCTTAGTGGGGAGGAATGATCCAAAATGGATCCAGAAAGGAATAACAATCAAAGTTCTCAAAATTGGAAGAAAACAATGTCACTACGTAGGGCTCGTCGTGCTGATTCCGACAGTATATTGTTTTAATGAAAATGGACACCATATGCGAAAGTTATCGTGATCTGAACTTTTTCCCAAACATGCAAAAAGTCATAGTCAACTGGTCAAAGGTTGTACAGATGACGTCAATATTATGTCATGTTGACGTCAACATGACATGTGGAAGCACTAGGACGTCCATGTGTCCATCTTTTTTGTCATTTTCAGGGGTGATTTGGTAGACTAAAAAAGTGATGTGGCACTGTACAAAAGTGACACGTGGCACTGTACGAAAGTGACACGTGGTAGGGTGACATGTGGAAGTACATATGTTGATGTGGTAGGGTGACATGTGGCAGTACAGATGCTGACGTGGCACTGTACGAATGTTGACATGGAACTATACGGATGATGATGTGGCACTGTACAGATGATGACATGGCACTGTACAAATGATGATGTGGCACTATATAGATGATGATGTGGCACTGTACAGATGATGACATGATAGTTGACTATGCAGGCTCATGTGGCTCGAGCCAATGACAAGGTGACATGTGGCCCAATGAGGAGGTTCCCTGTGGCACCTTCTGGAAGGTCAAAGTGGTTTGGCAGTTTCCACCAAATCTGGCGGTTACCACCAAATCTGGTGAAATCCCGCTAAGTTTGGCTAATTGCCACTAAATTTGGTAGAGTCTGGCTTATTTAGCCTGACACGTAAATGGATACAAAGGATTTTGTGGCACACAATTCGAGACCATATAGACTATACATATTTGACAGGGCACATCATTGAGATTTGTGCCGAGGGAAGGTCCCGATGGCCTGTTAAGAAGTAGGTCGACTTTTTACTAAAAAGTTGCAAAATTTAGAGAGGAGTCTGAATAAGGCTTCTGTTTTTGCATCATAGTAGCCAAACAAAAAAGTACCTCTAGAGCCCATGATGTCGAGCCAAGCATAGTCGAGTTCATACTCAAAAGTCTCAGAATTCTTGTTCCAACCAATGGTGATGTTTGTTTCTGTCCATAAGTTATAGATATGAAAGGTGGTTTAAGGAGCTATTATGTAAGCCTTTCTTTTGTATTCTTAAAACATTGAAGATTAATAAAAAGCCTCCCCCACTGATACAAAGGCTCATAGACGTAGGCAACTTGTGTTGAACTCCATTATCAATCTTGGTGTTATGGTTTTGTTGTTTTTACTTCTTATATGGCTACAACTTCTTTCATTAAGCTTCTTCTCTTTCTTATTAAATCCTAAATGGTAAAATAATCCATGCATAAACTTAACCATAGTCTTTAAAAGATCAATTACGGATCAAGTGGTATCAGAGCAAGTTGACAGTTGGTTGTTTGAGTATGCATGATTACCAAGGAAAAACTAAGTCACGATGAAGGGAATCTTGTAGAAGGAGATCCTGAGATTGGATCAAGAAAGAACACATCTCAAAGTGAGAATATGGCATCGGAAGAAGGACTTTCTCAAAACAAAATAGATTTTCAAAAAACTTTCTTTTCCATGTCGGAGATGGTAAAAGTGTTGTATGATGATTACTTGGAATGGAAGAGACTGGTTCAAGGGGAATCTTCAAAGAAAACCAAAAGTGAAGAAGGAGAGGACCCTCCTAAAACTCCTCCTTCATCTCCATATTCTTCTTCTTCAAGTACAAGTTCAAATTATACCACAAGAAAACATTCTCATAAACATGAGCATGACATGCCATTACTTAAATTTGATGTGAAATTTGTTTTTCCTATGTATGATGGTGAAGTTAAAGCTGAGAAACTTGATAACTGAGTCAGAGAGATGGAGGTATATTGTAATGTGCAACAAATCAAAGATGAGGGAACCAAAATTAGATTTACATCACTTCTTCTTGAAAGCACAACTCTCATCTAGTAGAAAAGTAAGATGCAACGTGGAACTCAACAAGTTGGTAAGATTTTTCCATCATGTCATGCTTTTATTTCCGCACTTAGAAAACAGTTCTATCCATTAGGATATAAGGAAATGGTTTTAATTGAATGGAAGAGTCATAAATTAAGAAAAGGAAAATCATTGCAGGAATATACAGATGGATTTGTAAGATGGATTTGATGTTAGATGTTCCATTAACTACACAGGAAACTCTTTTAAAGTACATAGGAGGTTTGCCTGCTTATATTCGTAATATTGTATTTATGTTTGGACCTACTAATATTGATGAGGTTTCTATTCAAGCAACATATATTGAAGCTGGGGAAACTGTAGTTGGTGTATCAGGGGAATCATCTTCAAGAAAAGAAGGAAAAGGAAAAGGGAATGGAAATAAAGAAAATCCAACGACACTGAAAGAAGAGAAGCTCTCTTGCAAGCATTGCAAGAAAGAAGGGAATGATGATGAGCATTGCTGACAATTTCACCCAGAGAAGAGACCGAAGTGGTTCAAAGAGAGGAAATGGAGGCAAAAATTTGCAACAACAACATGGCCAACATACTTGGGATCGAATTCAGGTGATGAGTCTAAGATTACAACAATTGGTTTGACAGGTAAAATTGGCGATGGTTATGATTCTAGAAGTAAATTGTTTCATATAAGGGTCATAATGAAACATACTATGATAGATACATTGATAGATATTGGATCTCAATCTAACTTAATTTCATAAGAAGTGGTTAAGAAATTGGGATTAGACACTAAGATGCATCACAAACCCTATTCACTAAATTGGATAAGCAAAGATCATAGATTGCCCTTAACAAAGCAATGTATCATAAAGTTTTCAATTACATCTAAGTATGTGGATGAAGTAATATGTGATGTGGTGCCACTAGAAACATGTGGAATGGTCTTAGGAATCCCTTATTTATATGATCGCAAATCAATCTTCTTCAAGGAACAAAATCAATATCACTTAACTAAAGATATGTTGTAATTCTTATCACATAAAAGAAAATCAATCTCTTCTAACAATGGAACAATTAAAGAAGGCATCTTATGCAAGAAATACACCTATAATTGTGCTAAGTAAAGTAGTTGATCTTAAGCATAAACATGAGATGGTTGTAGGATGGGAGTTCAATCATACTTTGCTTCAAGATAAGTTAATGCCGTGCAATCCCATCAAACATATTGGTTCAATTTCAGTCATATTTCTGATATTATCACTCCTAATGTTTTCTACATGGATGGTAGTGGGTCTTGTAAGATGTGAACGAGTTCAAATGCCTAACAATATGCTTTCAATTGTCATGGTTATTATGCAATTGATTATGATTCGACAGGTGCACATAACATAGTTTAAAGACAAAGGATAAGTGGGGAGGCATATCCCTCACTTGATGACTGGTTAATACCCTTTTGGAGTACCAAAAGGTCTTAGTGGGGAGGAATGATCCAAAATGGATCCAGAAAGGCCTTAAAATCAAAGTTCTCATAATCGAAAGAAACTAGTGCCATCACGTAGGGATCGTCATTCCGATTTCGACAATATGTTTTTTTTTCTTTCGAAAATGGACACCATATGCGAAATTTATCGTGATCTGAACGTTTTCCCAAACAGACAAAAAGTCAAAGTCAAAGTCAAAGTCAATTGGTCAAAGGTTGTACAACTGATGTGGCAGATGAAGTTAGAAGTACGTCATGATGAAATCAACATTACATCATGCTGATGTCAGTATGACATGTGGCAACACCAGGACATGCCACGTGTTAGTCATTTTTGGCATTTTTAGGGGTGATTTGGCCCACTAAAAAGTGACATGTGGCACTGTATGGAAGTGACATGTGGCACTGTATGGAAGTGACATGTGGCACTATATGGAAGTGACACGTGGAAGTATGGATGCTGACATGGAAGGGTGACACGTGGCAGTACGAATGTAGGCTTGGCACTGTATGGATGTTGATGTGGAATTGTATGGACGATGACATGACACTGTACAAACGATGATGTGGCACTGTATGGATGATGATGTGGCACCGTACGGATGATGACATGGCAGTTAAATCAACAGGATGACATGGCATGCTGACGTGGCTCAGTCTAATGACGAGGTGACACGTGGCCCAATCAGGGGGCACCATGGGGCACCTTTTGGAAGGTCAAAGTGGTTTGGTGGTTTCCACTAAATCTGGCGGTTACCACCAAATTTGGTAGGAATCCCGCTAAGTTTGGCTAACTGTCGCTAAATTTGGCAGAGTGTGGATTATTTAGCCGGGAACGGAAATCGAGACAAAGGAGTTTTTGGCATGCAATTTGAGACTGTACAGACTATACAGATCTGACGAGGTGCAACATTGGGATTCGTGTCAAGGGGAGGTCTCGAGGGCCTGTTCAAAAGTAGGTCAACTTAATACTCAAAAGTTGCATAATTTCGAGAGGAGTCTGAATATGGATTTTGTTTTTGCATCAGAGTAGCTGAATAGAAAAGTGCCTCTAGATCACATGATGTCGAGCCAAGCATAGTAAAGTTCATACTCAAAAGTCTCAGAATTACTTGTTCCAACCAATGGTGATGTCTATTTCTGTCTAGAAGTTGCATATCTGAAAGGTGGTTTCGAGATTTGTTATGTAAGCCTTTCTTTTGTATTCTTAAAGCATTTCCTATTAATAAGAAGCCTCCCCCATTGAGACAAAGGCCCGAAGACATAGGCAACTTGTGTTGAACTCCGTTATCAACCTTGGTGTTATGGTTTTGTTGTTTTTACTTCTTATATGGCTGCAAATTATTTCATTAAGCTTCTTCTCTTTCTTATTAAATCCTAAATGGTAAAATAATTCATGCATAAAATTAACCATTGTCTTTAAAAGATCAATTGCGAAGCACCATTCCACTGAAATATAGTGTCCTTATTTAACATTTTTTCCATTGGTGCAATAATTTGCACATGACCCTTTATAAATTTCCTCTAATATAATGTATGTCCCAATGTTTCTCTTAACTGGCGCACTGACTTTGGTGGTGGTAAATTTACAATGACTACAATCTTAGCAGGATCCACTAGTAAACCTTTTTTACACAGTATATGTCCCAACAATATTCCAAAAGGTGTCCCAAAAATGCGATGTTCAATGAGATTTGACATTGCCTACATCTTTCCAACATGAGTCTTAACACTTCTACATGATATTTTAACAGACTGTATACAGTCCAATCATCTAGATATGCTTCTATAAACTAATGTATGAATTCCTTAAAAAAAGCTATGACTACTCTTGAAAATATGGCTGGTGCATTCTTCAGCCCAAATGGCATGACTGTATATTGGTAGGATCCTCATTCTATAGAAAAATTAGTTTTATACCTATCCTCTGGGGCTATTTTGATCTAATGGTAACCTAAGAATCTATCTGTAAATGAATATGCTTCATAGTCTCCCACATTCTCTAAGACCTCATTTGTAAAAGGGGTAGGGAAAGGGTCATGTAAGCAAGAATAATTAAGTTTCTTCATATATGCACAAATCCTTACCCCCCCTTGTTTCTTTCCTTGGACTACCATAGGACTTATCCATTCAGATTCCTCTACTGGTTCTATGATACTAGCTTCCAACATTCTGTCAATTTCTGCTTTCACTTTTTGCTTATACACTGGATTCAGTCTGTAAGGTCTCTTCCTGACATGTCTTGCCTCAGGTTTGGGAGGTATTTTCATTTCTCTTAGCTCCCCTACTATGTATTTCTTCTCTATAAAGGTTGTTGGGAACATGCCATTGTATTCACGCAGTAACTCTGTTATTTTTTCTACTATTTGTTCATTCCAACAGTCTCCAATACTTTCCATTTTAGGATTGTTAGTTGTCCCAATGTTGACTTTATTAACTTTGATTGGTGCAGCAAATACTTCTGACTCCAGAGATGGACCTTCCACCTCTATTTATCCCTCAATCTCTATAATATGAATGTTGCGCAAATAATCTTCATCTGGTGCTTCCTCTTCAACATGATAGCATGATAGTAACTCTTTGACTGTATGTATGTTCTGTTGTTGATATTCTGTCATGATTTCAACCTCTAGTGCATTAATAAATAGTAGTCCTCGTATGTGCTTCAATGCTGAATCAATGTTGGGGTTCTCATGTTCAAATGATAAAGTTACTACAAAGTTCTATTGTAATGTTGTCCATTCTGTAGTGCCTCTGCGCATCTCCTGGTCTATATATTAGTTCCCTAGGATTCCTTCCAATGTATGGATAAAATGATGGGTCCATTCCTCTGGTGGTGTCATCCTCCACTGTGTCTTGCACTTCTCCAAGTGTTTCACTAGTGTTTCTTGCTCATCATAACTTGGAATTTTATTTTTACCCTGCTCTGTGCCAAATCTAATGCGTAGTAATCGTTTACACTAATACCAATCCTAAATTGTTTCTTTGTGCACACCCCACCATCTGACAGGTGTGGCCTTGAGTGCAATATCTAGAGCTAAGAGTATCTAATTTTCTAACACTTACTCTTCATATTTTATAAAAAATTACTTTAAGTCATTTACCCTGTGAAAACTGGGAGGTTCTCTTATCTTTGTACCAACCCATCTTACTGTGCGGTTTATTCTTTCACACCTTCTTGTAGAAACTTCATGTAATTGTTGTTGCCAATTATCGAAACCCGAATCTATGTCAGAAGCACATGATGTAATGATTCTCCAGCTGATCACTCCATGTGCAGTTGGGTTAACATAATCCTCTTCTCACGCGGTGGTTCTATACAACTAGTTTATTTCCTCCAGATCCAAACAAGTGGGCTCTACAAACCTTTCTTCTTCTGAAGGATCCAATGGTGCAATGACTCTATATTCACCTGATTCAAAAGTCATTTTCCTCGTTTTCAGGTTGATTACGACATAGTTATCAAATGCCCAATCCAATCCAATCAATGTTGGGTAAGGTGTTGTTCCATATACTATCTCTATTACTTCAAAATCTGCCATAATGCACACTCCATCCAAATCTATTGTCACACCTTTAAGCCTTCCAATTGGTAACACTCTATGTTGATTTGATAATTTCAACTGGATAGGTGAATAACCTAGTGTGGGTTCTCTCATACACTGTCATGTCTTCTTAGGTAACACATTTACTTCAGAGCCTAAGTCCAGTATAATATCACCCATGTTGAAGTCCCCAATGTTAAATTTTAGTCTGAATTCCCCACTTGTTCTTATTCTTGTATGGACATGATTGACTGTTTTCTGCTCTAATTTCCCTTCTACCTCTATGTTACATCTTTCCATAATATTTTGTAATGTTAAGACCTAATATTGGCTCATTACCCCTTAATTGGGGCATATTAGATTAGTAATGTTATTTTATTTATGTCGGGTTTAGGCCATTAGTTGCAATTATACCTCCTAGTCTCCTATATATATACCAAGGAGACATTTTCATTTTGAATCATCTTGTACTTGAACATTTAAGTGGGGTAAAAGGAGGTTTCCCCCTCGAAGAGGCTTATTATATGAAATTATCTCTTTTTCAAGGCGTTGAGTATTTTTTCAGAGGTTTTTCTATGCTATATTGATATTTGGTTCTTAACATATGGTATCAGAGCTCAAGGTCTTGGGGTTTCGCTGCTACATCTGAAACACCTTGGAATTTTCGCTATAACTTTTTTTCTACAATGTTTTAGAAGGAATGACAAAGAGTGTATTTAGTAGATGGATCAAGGTACGTTGGGTTAAAATTTCATTTCCTGAGGCCTTATACTTTCGGAGATAAAGCCTGTACAAGATAGGGTTCTGGAATCATCCTGAAATAAGTCATTGCGGTATTTTCGGTATAAATTTTTTTATGTAACATTTTAGACCCTGAAATCCAGAGGCTATTCACAGAAATTAGTAAGGTATTTGTGGTAAAAATTTCATCTTCTGGGTCATCTTAAATTTGTAGATACACCCTATGTAAGATAGGGTATTTGACTAGTCCTATTGACTAGTCTCAAGAAGGTGTTCCAGGTAAAACAATCATAAATTCTTCCTAGAGTATCCAAATTGAGTGGGAGTAGTTTCATTGGATCGTGGAGAGTCTATGGTATTTCTGGTACAAGTTTCAAAATTTAATATCAATTATTTTGTGCGGGACACACTATACAAGTGAGATCTCCTGGAAAGGACAAAAATCGATAAGTTGTGGGGAAGTTGCTGTAAATTCCACTTGGCACATCCAATTTTGATTAGACCCATGGCATTGCAGAGAAGAAATATAAGAGAACTACATAAAAGAAAGTTTCATACCCAGAAGGGCCGAAACTTGGGAGATACAACATAAGACGTATTTTCTAGCATAACCACCTCAAAATCAAGGTTGAAAAGTGATACTTGGCCAACATGCCACCCAAAAAGGGAATTTATACACCAAATAAGCCTCCAAACAATCCTACTTGGACTCTTGATGAAGGTGAAGAAATGCGTAGGGACATAAATGATTTACAAAAGAAGATAGTAACAAAAGATGAACTACAAGAGATGGAAGCTAAATTGGAGGCAAAGATGGATGGTTTAAAAGAGGAGATCACAGAAGTATTGAAAAATTTTGTAAAAGAGAAGACACCTGAAAGTGAAAATGCATCCCATTAAATTCATGATGAGGACACAAGGAAGGTGAATCAAGAATGGAGAAACTCCAACTTGCGGTTGAAGACCAACCACGTTCCTAAGATCGATATGAGGAAGTTTGATGGCAAGGACCCAATCACATGGATACTTTAGATGGAGCAATTCTTTGATCTACATAATGTGCCACATACACAGAAGGTACAAATTGCTTCTTTATATTTAGAACCTACTCAATTTGTATGGTATTGATGGCTTTGTTCTCACAAATCACTCGTCACTTGGACAATTTTCATGGAATAAATGATAGCACACTATGAGGATACAAGGAGCAATACCTTCTTTAGCCAATTGATAAATCTCAAGCAAAAGAGTTCAGTTACCGAGCACATTGAGAACTTCCAAAGATTGAATATAAAGGTAACCGATATTCCAGCACATTGAGAACTTCCAAAGATTGAATATAAAGGTAAATCATATTCCGTGATGAGCACTTGATTGATGTGTCTATAGGAACTTTTAAAGGATAACATTCAACATGAGGTTCACTGAAACCCAAACCATTGGAAAAAATTTAAGGTGGCAAGAAATGTTGAAAGTAAAAATATGCATATGGCTACTAGAAGGATCAATCCTAACATCTATATAGAGAACAATGCTCCTTCTAACACACCTCCTCAACTCCTACAAGGTTGACACTCAACAATTGGAGGAAAAGAAAAGGAAAGGTTTATGCTTTAATTGTGATAGCAGTACAGTAAGGGACATAAGTGGAAGAGAAGAAATTATTCTGTACATAGATCAGAAGAGGAAGGAGAACAAGAACAAGAACCATCTCCAGATGAAAACGAAGAAGCACTCTTTGTCCTAAGAGTTGACTCCCAATGACATCGTAATACATTACCGAATTAACACCCTCAAACCCTCAAGATCAAGGATACATCAAAAGAAAGGTAATAGTCCCAATTGATTCTCAAGTACTCATAATTTCATTCAATTATAAATTAGCCAAAGCTCTCAATTGCTTTGTATATCCAATGCCGAAGTTTCAAGTAATGATTGCAGATGGGAGGAACTATCAATTGCTCAAAATGCAATAAGATCAATTCCATGGGGAATAATAGTCCAATGATTGCTATACCCATGGGTGGTGCAAATGTTGTACTAGGAACTAATGGTTACAATCATTAGAACAACAAACTTTTAATTTTCAAGAACTTTCAAGAAATTTCACTGGAAGGAAATGAAATTGAGCTAAGAGGTATCATTTGAGAAACCCCGGTAAGGTGACAAGCCCCAAATGGCATGACAAAATTCATTGCAAGGGGCATCATAAAAGGTTTATAATAACTATGTTCATTAGATGTTCAAAAATCTAGGACATTTATTCCTCAAGACTCCAAAGGATCATTGATAAGCATTCCAAAGTATTTGAAGATATTCCCAAAGGTCTTCCACCCACCTGAAATCACGATCATGAAATTCAACTAATTCACGGGAGTGTTCTTCCTAACATTAAATATTACACATACCCTCTTACACCCTATAAGAGTGAACAGTGCATGGTTGAAGAAATGTTATAGGTCACATTATTAGACCCAGCCAAAGTTCTTACTCAGCACAAGTGGTAATGGTATTCAAAAAAAATAACTCATGGTGTATGTGTCCAAAATATAGAGATCTCAACAAGATCAATATTAAAGATAGTTCTATCCTGTCATTGATGAATTGTTGATGAACTACATGGAACACCCATTCTCAAAATTGATCTCCACTCGGTATCAATGACCAAAATGAAGGAAGAAGATATCCCAAAAACAATATTCTAAACCCAGTGCCATTATGAATTTTGGTCATGCCCTTGGCCCTACAAATGCACCTCCACATTCCATAATATTGAATTCCATTTTCAAGCCCCTTCCTTCCAAAATTTGTTAGTATTTTGATGATATACCAATCAACAAGTCTTGGGAGGATCATGTGCTACATGTTGACTAGGTGCTACAAACTCTAAAGGAGCAACAACTATATGCCAAACCATCCAAATGTTCTTTGGAGTGTTGGGAGGTAGAGTATTTGGGGCTCATATTGTATCTCATGAAGGTGTCAAGGTGACCCTAACAAAATTATAAATATGATGACCGACATTCCAAAAATATTGAAGTATCTTAGAGGATTTTGGTTTGACAGGTTACTTCACCGCAAGTTGGTTTGGAACTATGGAAGAATAAAACACCTTTAATGGTACTAACTAATAATGATGCATTTTTCATGGACTCCAGAGGGAAACTAATCTTTTGAATAACTTGAAGAGGTGATGTGAAAAAGCTCCCCAGATTGACCACTCCAGACTTCAAAACCTTTATTGTGGAATGTGATGCCTTGGGAAATGGAATTATGTCATTCTAATGCAAGAGGATACCCCTGGTTTTAAAGCTCCACCACCTGCTGGAAAGGACCTACACTAACCCATTTATGAGAAGGAAATGATGGAAATACTACATGCATTGAAGAAATTAAGGCCCCCACTAATAGGTGGCACTTCAAGGTCAAAATGATCATGATAGTCTTAAACACTAATTGGAACAAAGACTATCTCCAAAAGAACAACAAAATGGCAACCAAGATATTAATAGTACTCTTGAAACTGCTCTTATAAAAAGGGGAAGCAAAATGTTGTGGAAGATGCACTCTAAGAAAGGATGAATATGTTGAGGTCTTTCTATGTTCTATCTCATCATCTAACCCGATTGGATAAAAGAAGAAAGGAATGAATGGAAGAAATGACGAAACGCAGGGACTCTCATTCAAATGTTGCAAAAGGATTCCAGCAGCATCTCCATACTTGCCATTGGAAAATGATTCAGATGGTGCCAAATATCGCTTATATTTATGTAAGAAATCCCAACTCAAAACAAAAGGCAATTATTGAATTGCACACCTCTCCAAGAGATAAGCACTCGGGATTTTTGAAACCCACCATAGAGTCAAGAAGGATTTTTTTGGGATGGTCTTAAAACTGATGTTCAGAATTTTGTGTCTGAATGTTTAGTATGCCAACAAAAATATAGAAACAATTACACCCTGTAGTCTTTTACAACCATTATCCATCCCAAGTCGGGCCACAGGAGGTTTCCATGGATTTCATCATTGTGGTTACCATATAGATTGAAGGAAAGAGGTCATCATGGTGATTGTTGATAGACTGACTAAGCACACACACCTTTGTGCACCTCTCATCCCTTCAAAGCTAGTATAGTTTCCACTACATTCATGGAGAGTTCAAAAGCTTCATGGCACTCAAAGATTATTATAAGTGACCGAGATCTCATCTTCAATTTGACTCTTTGGACAATACTATTTTCTTGTTTGGGTACTCCAATTGATCATAGCTCTCATCCTATCATCCTCAATCTGACAAATGTCCTGAAGGCTACCTTCGTTGTTTTGTTCTTTGATAACCAAACACAATGGTTCAAATGGTTACCTCATGCACGGTGGTATAACACTCTTCATATTGCAAACAAGATAAAAATGACACCATTTATGTCATTCTATGGATACCACCCTCCATCACTTCTTCTCCAAAATAAATCATAAGGTCCGCTGGAAGACTAGCTAACGAGAATCAACAACAAGTTCTCCAAATCTTAAAGGACAACCTAACCATGGCACATAATTACTGAAACAACAAGCGATCAACATCATAGTGAAAGAAGCCTTTGAAGTAAGGGATTGGGCGTTTTTAAGACTACAACCATACATAAACAAATGTCCCCAAGCAAGCCAAGAAGGATAATAAATTATCACCAAAAGTACCATACTTTTATAAGGTGTTGCAAAATATTGGTACCATGGTACAAATTGAGTTGCCTACACTTCACTTAGTACAATCTGGCCTCCATGTTTCATGCTTAAAGAAGGTTATAGGTTTAATAAGATCCTACCAAACTATACTGCCGTGAACCTGATGAGGAAGGAAAACTCATATTCCAAGCCACCACCGACAAGAATTCACCGAGGAATAGATCCATTTCAGAAAGTATCCCATTAAATGGAGGAAACTAATCAATCGATATTCCACTGGGAAGATGAGTCTTCTATACGTAGCTATCTAGAGTTACCTGCCGCCAGGGACAACACTTGTCCTCAAGGGCATGTTGTCTCAATATTGGCTCATTACCCCTTAATTAAAGTATTAGATTAGTAATGCCATTTCATTTATCCTCGGATTTAGGACATTAGTTGTAATTATACCCTAGTCTCCCATATGGCTCAAGGAGACATTTTCATTTTGAATCATCTTGTCCTTGAACATTTAAGCGGGGTAAAAAAGAGGTTTCCCCCTCAAAAAGGCTTATTATTTGAAATTATCTCTTTTTCAAGCATTGAGTACTTTTCCTAAGGATTTTATATGCTATATTAATATTTGGTCCTTAACATATGTAAGATATTAATAAATGATGGATCCTTCTGTTTCAACTTTAAATACTGTGATTGCAATTTTTTTATACATTTCTACTTGCTCTAAAGGTTGTGCCTTCAATGGTATGGTCCATTGATGAGGGAATCTCATACATTGGTGAGTCCTAAGTTTGTTGTGCGGATGATGTAGACAACATTTGCTTGAGAAACTCTAAGGCCCCGCCTCTTGAATGTTTCCTCTTTCTTTCCATGCATCAAACCGCTATGTGGTTCGGGCATATTCTTTAACCCATTGGTGTTATACTGATCTATTTTATCAAGGCCGCCTCGCTCTGGCTCCTCCTCCTCAGTGACTATATTGATGTTTCTCCCAATCCCACCGCTTCGACTAAAATCCACTAGACATTTTGGTTGTTCTGGTTTCTTTTTTTCTGGATCTTTCCCAAGAGTGTCAAACAATCTTATGTGTCATGATCTAATGCATGAAAATACATACATGTCGCTGGTGGAAGTGGAACCTCCCTTGCATAATGTCCCTCGCTATTGGAAGTTGTGACACACTAATGGACCTCTCCCTCCAAATCCTCTTCCTCATCCTCCACCTATGTATCCACCTCGATTTCCTCGCAGTGCATTGTACTGAGGCACATGGTTATACCGCTAAGGCACTGCGGATGGGCATTGTTAGCTATGGGTTACATTATATTGTTGTTGTGCATTGTTGTATTGTGGTTGTACCTAGTTGAAATGAGGTGTATATTTCCTTGTCATCATCTCTTCTTGCACCCTTTAATTTTTTGAAGTCCTTTCTCTCATCATTTTCAATGTTCTATAATACTTATCATCATGACCCATTTATTTGAAAAAATTGCAATATGAACCTTTGGGTATTGTCTTATACTTCTTCATCATTGGACAATGATATAATTGGTGCCCATGTGTTTTACAAATATCACACCATGGTCCTCTTTTTGGCAAGGGGTTTGTACCCTGCTTCCATATACTACACAAAATTTGACATTCGCTCTTATGGTGTCCTTCCGTCCTATAGGGTACACACCAAACAACTTCTCTTTCTCCCTTTCCCTTATTTTTGTTAAGTTGAAATGTTACAGCACACATAAGGTTGTATGGGTCAACAAGTCTTCTTTTCTTTTCATATTTTGAGTCACAGGGTTCATGGAACATAGGGTTTGAAGTTATTAGGTTGTGTTCATATGGTTACAATCCATTCCAAAAGGAATAGGGCTATGTTTATCCTAAGCCTAAAGTTTGAGCCATATGATGATTGTCATGTCATGATCTAAACCCTTACAAGTCACAATCTTGTTTTTCTTCATCATGATTCTGACATGTCACACCTCCAACCTATACCTAAGATTCCTTTTGTCACTATCCATCCGCACAAGGGTCAAATCAAGTTAATTTTGTGTGATTCCAACTCACTAGGAGATTTTGTACAGACTCCAAGTATATTTTTCTTTTCTCATGTTCAATCATTTATTTAAAGGATCTTTACAAAAAGATTTTATGGTTATCAGGGTCTACTTTTTAACCATTTTTAGGGATTATGTCACCAAATTTTCTATCAACTTCCTTGAAGTGCATGATCCATTTTTTAAATTGGCACTGCGAACTCACAAATAGAAGTTCTTTGAACTGGTACATGTGCTATGAACTGGAGGAAAGATAGGGTTGTATCTTGGATAGGTTGCAGACACTCACGTTCAAACTTATCGACACCCACAACAACTCACAGCTACCATGTACTCTATGAAGTTTTTTCATACCATTTTGAAAGGCTGAGGAGGGGGTTTGGTAAAATTCTCGAAATTGGTGTCACAACTCCATTGCATAAGCAAAACTCATTTCTTGTAGCAGCTGCTTCTAAACATTTTATCATAACTCCAAAACAATGATGTTGGTTTTTATGGAAATTTTTGGTGGAGGAGCATGATAATGACATTGAATGGTTGACCAAATTTCAATCTAACTCTTGGAATTTGAGAGATATAATTAAAACACCGCCAGCATTGCAACCAAATGAACTCTATGTTCTTTGTAAGGACGGGATTTAGGGGCCAAATTTTGTCATGGGCTAATTTTTCCTATATTTTCCCAAAACGCATTCACATTCTAAAAATGATTCACCCAAATTTATAGGATAAATTATTTTACCTTTAAAATCGCCAAAATTTATACAACTATATAAAAATCCTTATAAATTTGAATATTTTATTAAAAATATCGCCAAACATTGGTGTTGGCATATGAAGGATTAATAAGATTGACCAAGTTGGTTTCTACATTTTAAAAATAAATTTCCATCCTTAAAATCATCCCTACTTATCATAGTTTTTGAATATTCACTTTGTTTGAGGTTTCCACCGGCTGTGGAAGGTTCAATGGTCTCCTAGGAGTTAGTTGAATGTGAGGGACATGTGTTCCATCTCCATATCAATAAAAAATGACTTGTTTCAAAAGGAATTATCACAATAGACAAGATCTCGAAAACAATAGGAATTTATGGGATTTTGTTGGAATCTTTTTGAATAAGACTCCTAAATGGAGGAGGATCCTATGTAACTCCTTTGTTTTGACCTCCTTAGAGTAGATAGATATAATTCACTATAAATGAAAGGCTTTGACGAGAAAGGATTGATCTATGATCCAGAGGAGAGCTAGAGGAGCAAATGGAGTTGCTCTATCAGGAACCCATAAGTGCTGTGGCATTTCACGCATTAGAGATTCATGAAAGTCAGGATACTGCATCGCTTTTTCTCTCGTTTCCATTATTTTATTATCATCTCGGCTTCAAGTAATATTTTTATATTTTGAAGATCAAAAGATTTCTTTGGTTAATGGATTCATGATTTGCAAAGGATTTGTGGTAATTTCCTATTAATCATAGATTTTTGTTCAAGCACTCTTTAATATATTTTACAGAAAGGATCTATGTTATATGGATATTATTCTTTTTGTTTACCTTATATTCTTGTACCCATCTTTGCATAATCATTTTATCTGGTAGGCATCCTGATTTCCGTGGATCTCAAGGTAATGTTATGACTCCATGCCCATAGAATGTATTTAAAGCATTTTGATGCCCTCCCTTTTACTCTTTCTTGTTGATCCACCAAGTATATGTCTTAACGAACCAACGGTAATGGGCTTATCCTCTAGCAATCTAAAGGTGACTCTCATTGCTAGCATTCTCGTCATTGTCGTGGAACGAAGTGTGAAGCTAGCTTCTTTGGGAGAATGACATAGATCCAAATTTTGATGGTAGACAAAGGAAGGACACTGTAGTGGGCTCACCGTGAATCATTCACCTGTGATTCCACAATCAGCACCATTGGAGGAAGGATCTCACTGAAAGAAAGATGAGGCATGGAAGTGGAAAAGCTGTATCAACTCATTATCTCTATATGAAATTTTTCTTTTTCATCAATTCATTCATGTCTTTCCATTTACATATAAAAAGGATTATCCCTTTCTTAATTGGCTGATCATGAATATTCATTTGTGGTTACATCCCCAGCCAGCCAGTTCCATTACGGTTGTAGATGTTGATCATGTCTCCTAACCTCAGCCTATTGAGAAAGATGAAGTACATATCTCAATCCCTCCTGAAATTGAACAACCTTATAGTCATGGGAATCATGAAGCTGATTTACCTCCTAAAGTATTTTTTATACCTTGCAATCAACTTATTAAACCTCATTTTCATCCCATCAAGCAGCTAAACTAGAACCAGAGAGAATTTTTTTAAACCTTTAAGTATTCCATCTCATCTTCATCCTTATCCCTCTTAACTCTTTGGCATTCCTCACTTTCTCTGTGAGAAGATCAGACACCAAAATGGAGAAGCCATTTGGGAGCTCTTGGATAACTCTTGTCAATTAGTTTTGAGATACATTACGTATGCTACCATGAGGTTATTTTCCATATCCTTGTTTGGGGATGTTGATTTGTGGTTTAAGGTTTTGGGAGTTGATTCCATTAGTTCTTGGAATGAGTTATATTATGAATTTTCAAAGCATTGGGGTGAGAATAAGTCCTTTGATCAATACCTGATTGTTTTTCATGTTTTGAGGAGAAAATAAGATGAATCTAAGGACTAATTCAAACAAGAGGTCTTACAGCCATCATAGCATGCCATTGGGAGATCCAAATT
Source organism: Picea sitchensis (assembly GCA_010110895.2). Classification (NCBI taxonomy): domain Eukaryota; kingdom Viridiplantae; phylum Streptophyta; class Pinopsida; order Pinales; family Pinaceae; genus Picea; species Picea sitchensis. Next base: position 185,139 of record SNQJ01S0010331.1, read on the forward strand.
TCCTCGAGACCTGGGTTGCTATGGTTTCACTACACAGCATCTCAACATTCGTGATCCTTGTCCCTTCTTAGAGAAAGGAAATCTTCATCATTAAGCATGCTTGTTTGAGGATGTTGAAGAAGTTGAGGAGAACATTTGATCTTGCAAAAGGATTAGAGATCATACTTACCTTGAATATCTTCATGCACAGTAACAACAAGGAGAGTGTAAGTATTATTAATATTTGGGACAACATTTGTCATTTTTCATATTTTTCATGGATTGGGATATAGATCATACCGGTGTTAATTTTTCAAATAAATTTGAGCATGCAGTAAATGATGATTGTATAGATAACTACATATTTTTATCTAATCATAATCAGAAATTTTTATCTTCTACTATACAATTATCACATGGTCATTATTCTGAAGAGGAAATTGCCACTCTTAATGATCAAGAACCCGCTTCCCATTTAATCTAGAAGGTCATCTATTTCCAAAGAAGGAAATGTATACTGGTAGTCATCTTTCCTGAACCACGATTGTGGATAAGTTATTTTGAGGACTGGCATCGCCTTTTATTAGATATTATCTTTCATATATTCTCTCTAAGATTTCGGGATTTCATCATTTCACCGACACTTGTGGGTGAGTATGATTCTCTGAAGAAGTTTCTATCACTGCTGTTATATTTATGTTATTTAATCAATAGAATAGATGGGATTCATCTGGCCATGAAGTTACTCTTTGAATGGTTGTTATGGAAATTTACATTTACTTGATAAATTCAGATCCGGTTAGAGTAGGGTATGTAGGTAATAGTTTGCTTTCTGATCATTTCCTTTTCTTAAAATTGCACAGTATGAGCATATTTGTGAAATGAAGTCGGTTTGCAACAACTTTATCATTTTGCTTGAATAAGTGGCATATTTTTGCAGTGTTACTAAGGTTGGTTGCACAAATGACTCAGATCCCAATGGATAAATGCATTGAACTGTGAGTTCTTGGTATCTCACAGGAGCATGCCATCCCCTATGGAGCCAAATGTTAACACATAGTGTTGTAATAACAAGTCTTCTTTGTTTTGATTTTTGAGTCATAAGGTTCATGGAACATAGGTTTTGAAGTTACTAGGTTGTGTCCATATGGTTACAATCAGTTCCAAAAGGAATAGGGATATGTTTAGCCTAAGCCTAAAGTTTGAGTCATATGATTATTGTCATGTCAAGATCTAAACCCTTACAGGTCACACTCTTGTTTTTCTTCATCGTGATTATGACATGTCACACCTCTAGTCTGTACCTGAGATTCCTTTTGTCACTATCCATCCACAAAAGGTTCAACTCAAGTTAAGTTTGTGTGATTCCAACTCACTAGGAGAGTTTGCAACGTACTCCAATTACATTTTGCTTTCATCTCTAATTATTGCTTTAGAGGATCTTTTCAAAAAGATTTTATGGTCATCATGGCTTGCTTTTAACCATTTTCAGGGATTATGTCACCAAATTTTCTAACAACTTCCTTGAAGTGAATGATCCATTTTGAAATTATGCTAGGAACTCACAAATAGAAGCGTTGCGAACTGGTACAAGTGTTGTGAACTAGAGGGAAAGAGAGGGGTTGTAGCTTGATAGGCTGCAGAACTTCACGCTCACTTCCCAACATCCACAACAGCCTCAGAGATACCATGTAATCTATGAAGTTTTTCATTCCATTTTGAAAGGATGAGGAGGGGATTTTGTAAAATTCTTGAAATTGTAACCCATGCCATGAACTCGGCTGCATAAGGCACCATTTTAACTCATTTCCTGTAGCTGCTTCTAAATATTTGATCATAACGCCAAAATGGTGATGTGGGTTTTCCTCAAAGTTTTTGTGGAGGAGCATGATAATGGAATTGAATTGTTGACCAAATTTCAACCAATCTTAACAGGCCCGAGAGATATAATTAAACACCAATCGCAAATCATGCATGCAAACTCTTTGTATAGCTGTTGGATATTCATCTCTGTTTGGAGGTGCTCTAACTCATCAAGGAAGGTTCAATGGTCTCCTATGAGTTATTTGGACATGAGCGACATGTTTTCCATCTCCGCATCAACTCTAATTAATCCGCTTCAAAATGAATTTTATCATTATAGAAAGAAATCCCCCAAAAATGAATTTGTTAGCCTTGTTGGAATCTGTGAACAAGATTTGAAATGGAGGAGGATCCCATTTAACCTTGGTTTCGACCTCCTTAGGGTAAATAGAGATTATTCACTATAAATGAAAGGGTTTTGATGAGAAATGGTTGATTCATGATCCAAGAGAGGAGAGAGCTAGAAGAGCAGTTTATTTGCTTATTTGTAAGCTTGAGGGAATGTGTTGTAGGCATTTATGCCATTAGAGATCCATGAAAGTTGTGATACCATACTATTTTTCTCTTGTTTCCATTCTTCTTATCATCTTGATTGAGTAATATTTACATATTTTAAAGATCAAAATATTCCTTTGATTAATGGATTCATGAGTTGCATGATCTAGGTAATTTCCCGTTAATCATTGATTATTGTTCAAGAAATCTTTAATGTATCGTACATAAAGGGATCTATGTTATGTGGATATTCTTCTTTTGTTTATCTTATATTCTTATACCCATATTTACATAATCCTTTTCTCTAGTAGGCAACCTGATTTCCTATGATATGAAAAATGTTATGACTCCATGCCCAATATAATGTATTTGCAAGAAATTTGATTCTACTCTTTCCTCTTGTTGATCCACCAAGTATTAATTGTTTTGATTATTTAAATCAAATGGGTATTGGGCTTATCCCTCTAAGGAACAGGGTGTTTCTATGCTAATAGCTAGATTATTTAGATCCTCCTTTCATCTCCTCTATCTTTGATCCTGCCTTTATGATATTGGTTCTCTTCCATTTGTATGGATTCCTGTAGAGCCTCTTCCTCATCAGTTTGAACTTTTTGTTGTCTCAATGGGTATTTTCAATGTGGTAACAATGAGTTCACAAATAAGCTTCTATGTTGTATGTAAGTAATTGCATACTTCAACTTACCTTCAAGCATTTAAACCTATGATAATCTCCAAACATACTCACTTGATTTTTTCATGATTTAAATCATTTCATTCATATACTAATCTTCCGGAAGCTGGGCTTCAAATTTGTTTATTAGTATTTTTTTCATGTCTGCATAGTCCTTATTAATCATGGTGGATTGTTTACATCTAGGCTCATGTACCTGTCTAGTGTATGGTCTCTTAGCGTGGATAACTAACTGCATGAGTTTTGTATCCTCATCTCAGTGGATCTCGCTTTGCTTCCTCAGACCTTCACATATGAATAAGTGTTTTTCAGTGTCCTCTGATGCCTCTCCATGAAACAATTCGTAATCCGGGATCATGGGATTTTGTCTTTCCATTTTGAATTGTGTTAAACTACTACCTATGCACGGTGTATATAATTGACTAATGATTCTTGAATTGACTCTTCTATTTGTTGTTCCTTATGTAGATGTAATTCCTAATGTCTGACTACTTCTGAACTTCGGTTGTCTAAACGTTGGTGTTCTTTCTAGTGTACTAGGCTATGAAGAGAACCACATTGACGATGATCAGATTGTAGTTCTCATTGTTCCTAACCTTGGACCTCCTATTTTCCTTCATATGTTGCATGCAATATTTACTCAATATTCTCCACATCCTTAGATCCTCTACCTATTATTATTCATCGCTTTCCAAGCCCTATTTGTCAACTATATCTCTTCTATGTTCATCTTATATTGGTAGGTGCTCCACAACGTGTCTTTCCATATTCTACCACTATCTTCTTTATCTAGTCTTCCTCTATCATGATTAGGTCCATGACCTCCTTCTTATTTCCCTTCATCCATCTCTTTGTCCATTTTTCCACCTCATGTCAATGAAAGCTCCTTCCCCATGCACTAGAAGTTTAACCTTGATCCATGCCAATTACACCATTTCACAACAACAATTCCTTGACTGAAGCATAAAGATATGATTTTACCCACCTCAGGTCCTTGTTGATTGGTTGGTCACATTGATGTCAACTCTGAAGAAAGTCTCCGTGAGCTACCGCTGCCTGGGTAATGGACCCAAAGACTGTTTGATGCAAAGATGACTCCACATTTTCATGGCTGATAAGAAGTAAAAATGGATTAAATCCAAAGCGGTCCCCTTATCGTCAAAGCCCTCACGGGAAGACACCCTATGGAGTGAGAAACCCACGCTAATGGTTTAGAATAATGAGATGAAGGATAGTGAATTGTCACCCAAACTATCCCATATGAATAGTTCTTTCACCTTACTCGATGGTATGTGGAACGCCACATAACCCCTCACCATTAGAGAGTCATGGCCATGAAGTTGGAGAACCCAGGTGCCTGGGTAATGGGACCAAGTTTGTTTGATGGATAACCCATATGGGTTTTGATATACTCTGGCAGTAATAATATTCTATATAGATAGTACATGTCATGCCTTTTATTATGGTATGTGGAACGTCACAAAAAATCCTCACGATTAGAGAGTTATACCTCACGGGTTGAGGACCATATGTTGGCCTGAAGTCCCAAAAGGTCAAAAGTAGCTTCCAAAGTGGTTTTAAGAGATTTTAGAAGGTAACAATAAACTTAAGTAATGAGTGTACCATAAGTCAAAGTGAATATAAAATAAATTCATTAAATAATAAATCTAATGGAGAAATTAGAAGTGGGTTAACCCTAAAATATGAAAGTAAGCAAAGTGACCTAGAAGTTGTTTTATGAAGCTACTTTGAGAGTATAAATAAGAGGCAAGCAATTTCATTTGAAACACATTTGAGAATATTGAATACCCATAGGTGTCTGAGGTAAACCAAAGGATATCTAAGCTGAATTTCTAAGGGAAGGTGAAGAAAATAAGTACAAAAATTCAAGGAGGGATATATTCTTTGATGATGCTTAAGGTATGTTTTTTTCCGTGTCATCTCACCATTTTCTAAATAATTTTTCTTAGGAATGATTCAGACTGTGAAACTGATATTCCATTGAAGAAACATATCCAATTATCCGTGGGAAAAAATTAATATTTGTGGGTCGCTGTATTTTGGAGTTACACCTGGAAAATATGGTTTGTGGCTAGTCCCTAAACTAGTAAAAAAGGGTTTCAAAACATCATAACTTATTCATGCCTGCATCCAAATTCAAAGGAGACAAAATGTGTTGGTTAGATTACATTCTTTAGTATTCCGTGTAATAGTTTATGATCGATTCAACAAATATTTTGTGGGAACGCTTTACAAGGTCATCACTCTAGAATAAGCCAGGTTTCAGCAAGGTGTGCCATTTTTACATAACTCATTTTATGAGAGGTTACAAGTAGTGACACTGAGGAATTGAATTAAACACAATGAATAACATTGTGTAATATTTTAATATCTTTATTCATTATGTGTACAAAGTTATGATTATTTAAAAGTTAGGTTGTTGACTAATCCAAAACTAGTCTTGTGAGACTAAAGAAACGCTTTGATGAAAATGCTAGTCTCTTGTTGTTAAAGTTAAGGAATATTTCTATATGTGACTATAATTCTAGGTTCATTATAAAGTTACAAATCACGCTTTGGATGATGAAATTGATGAGGGCTTTTATTTAAGGTACAATTTGGGTGTACATGGTTGAGACAAGTGAAGCTGATGAGTTGGCACATACATGAGGTGTATAGTTGATGATGCTGGTACATATTGATGAGTCATAGTTGATGAGTAATTGAAACATGATTGGTACTATTACTTAAGTATGGTTGGTTGTGAACTTTTTTTATGGTAAAAGTTGATTACAAGTTGGTTGGTATAGGTTGGTGGCTGGTTGATGCACTTGTTTATGGTGGCTGCAGTTCATTACAAAGAGGTATACGTTGATACATGGTTGATGCATGGTTCAAGTTATTGGTATAGGTTGTTTGGTACAGTTGGATTGGTATAGGGTTTACAATGGCATCTCACAAAGGATAGTGTGAATAAAGCTGGTTCCATCATTCTACTTCTACTTCGTGGCTGCTTGATAGTAAGTGACTGTGTGGTTGTAGCCACCTTCTAGTTGTGGTAGAGGAAGAACATAGTGGGTTGTATCCTCCTTCGGGTTGTAGCCAGAGAATTTGTTGGAGCTCCTTAGGTTGTAGCCCAGGAAACTAGGGGGTTGGAGCCCCTCCGGCCTCGATGGAAAACAAAGGAAGCTGGTGCTTCCAATGAATGTAATTTTCAAGACATAAGGCTAAAAACTACTCAAGGCTTCCGACGGGTTTCCACGTAAAACACCTCTCGCAATCGTACGTGCGGGGATTGTTCATTTCTATTATTGACAATAACTTGGCTACTGGCAACACTTTTGATTATCGGAAACAAGGATTATACCACGCCACAATCGACCAACCTTAGTAACCAAATCAAATTGGTAATGGCGGTGTCTTCCTAAACCGCTTAAACCAATCGAAAGGCAGACCGCGGATGAAAGTACCAACCACATAAAAAATGAAACATAAAAACAAATGACAACACTTTGATGGACATAAGTATGCTTTTGGAGCATAAAGATGAAGAAATATATACAAGCATAGGGGTTTGAAATTTGGAAATCAATTGTAGATGGATACACAGCATCAACAATTCCACCAACAAATGACAGGACAAAGTAGTGAAACTTGGTGATAATAATTTCAAAGCCACAATGCACTTTTGAATGGATTGAGTGATACGGGATTCACCAAAGTTGCATATTGTAACCAGCAGATTTGGGACAAGCTTCAAATATTATTTATGAAGGAGATACAAAAAACAAAGCAACAAAACTTCAAACTTACGGAGTAAGCAATCGAATAACTAAAAATGAAGGAATATGAGAATATTGTTGCCTACTTCTTAAGATTTAATCAAAAAGGAATGCAATCATAGGATTGGGAGAATAAATCAAGAATCTATAATTGTTCAAAAGGTACCAAGATCTCTTCTACGAGATTCAACCCTAAGATATCAACAACAAATTTAAAGAAATATCGTGATCTGAACTCACAAGCATGGACGAACCGTGCATGGAATCCTTCACAACGCATGAAATGAGAATTGAACAGAAAAATAAATGTAAAAGAAGAAGCCTTCAAAGCATCCAAAAGATCAAAAACAAAAGAAAAAGAAACAAGAAGAATATAGCAAAAACAACGTGGACGCTCCGAAGATGATGAAGTGGTCAACTTTGTCAAAAAGATTGAACAAGGGAACCAATGAGTAGGTATAGAGGTAAGTTTCCTTTAATTTGTTTAATTGTGATGGTATTGATCATTTGTCAATAAACGTCCCTCATAAGAAAGAGAAATGATGAAGGTTACCTGCGGAAAACACATATATAAAGGCAAAGAACTACAAATAAAGATTTCAAGAAAAGCTTATATCAAAGAAGACATCTCATCATTAGATGAAGATGAAATCGGTGACAATGAAACAGGAAGAGTTATATTCATGACAATAAAAGATTCTCGGGATAAAGAAGACTTCCCTAAGAAGAAAAATGAAGAAGCCAAGAAGGATATGAAGAAGTCAAGATGAAATTGAAGAGGCGTGGTTGGACTTATCGAGAATAATTACGCGCCATAGGAAGCTATCAAGAGAAAAGAAGAAACAAGAAACTACAAGCATAACTAGACAAGAAAATGACACTCGAGAACTAGAACAAATGATCACAAGATTGAAGGTTCAAATAGGAAGAAGATAAAAGAATTGAATAAGCACTCAAAGAACAACTAGAAGAAAGGACAATATCATTGGAAACTTTGAAGCAAAGATTGTCACACTAAGAAAGGATATTCAAAAAGAAAAATATGAAGAATAGATCAAAAGTTCCGATGACATTATCAAGAAATTAAAATTCATCTGACAAGTCCTGAATTGGTTAACTGCATATAAAGGATCAAGCTCCAAAACAACAGAAAGAAACAAATCCAAAAGCTATGGAGAAACAATCAAAGTGGGATAGGAAGAGATATAAGGAAGATTACAAGGACACTCTCCACCGAGATGATTCAGATTTCATAATCAACGATAGTCAGAAAAAAGAAGGCTTCAAGAGGAAGAAGGATTCATAAGAGTATCCTTCTTCATAATATCTTCAACTCCTGTAGTATCAAACTATATTTTTGGTTTATGTTATGCATGTAATACTCTTGGACATGTCAGAATTGCGTGAAGCATAAAACATGAACAATAACAACTTTGAGAGTCATACACAAGCGGCTACTCAAGAAGTTAATCTGTGGAAACACAAAGCTACAATAGGTTTGAATCTGAGCAATTAAGTGGAATGTTAAATGTAACAATTTTGGACACATGGCCAAAATTGCAGAATGACAACCTCCTAAAGAACCTCAACAAAATAACAACAATCACGCATGCAACCCTCGTGAAACACTCTGGATGAAAGCAAGATCAATATATAATGAAGAATGCAATGTACCACCTACAAGCTTTCAAGCGTAAGAAACACGGTTGATATGTTGACAAGGCGTTCAAAACACATGACATATGATAAAAACAAGTTTCTTACATTAAAGCCGAAGAAAACGATCCACCGGAACGACAATCCAAACCAAACTACAGCCGCGCACAACCTAAATCAAACGCTAAATGCCAACAAAATGTCTCCACCTGCAGAAAGATACGAAACCAATCTCAAGCGCGAGTCAAATGCATCCGCTATCACAAAAGTCACTTCATCTGCCAAAGCGAGACAAGAAGAGTCCAAGGAAACTGGTTGGCACAACCGCAAGAACTCAACATATGCATTAAGTCAAATTGGAAATGAAAAGTGTTTGTCTAGGAAAGGAATATGAAACTAATATTAATAATGTAAGAATACCATGCATTTCGATAACCTTGTCAAAGTCAAATAAAGGGAAGCAAAATGAAATTCCCCATCATGAAACCAACCAACACCCCTATGCAAAGCATCAACAAAGGAAAGCAAAACAAAGACTATTCAAACTCAAATGAATATTCAAATAACAAGACTTCATCGAAATTGTACGCTGATATAGTTGGACCAAACAATAAACAAAGAGATTAAAAGGTGATAGATACTTAATGTTATTAGTTACGACTATATTGAAAATGACCCAGCTTTCTCAAGAACAACAAGTCATGCCTTTGAAACCCCCAAGATCTGCCAAGGAAATCGAAGAATGAGATGGATTCAAGAACTCAAATGCTTGAGATCCGATAATGGAGGAGAGTTCACCCCAAATCAATTTATGGACTACCCACAGCTCATGGAATAAAAGGCACCTCCGCTACAGGACACCTCAACATAATGGAGTTGTTGGAAGAAAGAACAGATCAGATGAAGAAATGGCTCGAATAACGCTAATGGATTCAAATTGATGATATATTTTTGGGATTAATGCTAATGCATACAACAATTCACATTCAAAACATATATGCCTAAACAACACTCTGATAAACTCCTACTTAGGCTAAGGGAAAGAACAAATGAAGCACTGAAGCTAGCCACATCAAAAGAGAAGATGGCGTAATGGAAAAGTTTGACTCTCATGTGGAAAATGAATACTTGTTGTCACTCAAGCACAAGGAAAAGCATACAAGTGTTATAATCTAAGATCAACAAAGTTGTGGAAAGCATCAATGCAACAATTGATGAAACAAAAGACCAATCAAAGGAAGAAGAAACCAACCAATGGAACAACTCTTTGTAAAGAAGAAGAAATAAAGATGAAGTAGGAAGAGGAAGATGAAGAGAATCTGACAGAAACATATATAAGTTCAACAAGCATTCTAAAGACGTTCAGAAAAAATGAGTACAAAAGAATCATCCTTCCGATCAAATTATTGGAAACAAAGAGACATGAGTTGAGACTAGAAGAAAAATCGCTTCACCAGAACAAACACACATAACGCCTTATCTACAATAGAACCAAACCAAGCTGAAGAAGCCAACAAGGATGAATTTTGGAATAAGGTCATGAATGAAGAATTGATGAAATAGAGAAAATGACACTTCTGGAATTTGTCCCAAGACCAAAGAATAAGAAATTGATCTGCACAAGCTCTAAATGCAACAACAATGCATGCCAACGAAGTGCTGATATGCACAGATGGAATGAATCATTTTTGAAGAGACATTTGCCCCACTTACCAGAATGGAAGCAATCCGGTTACTTTTATCCTATGCATCTAAGAACTTTAAAGTATTTTAGATGGATGTAAAATCAACTTCTTCAATGGGGAACTTTGAAGACAGGTTCACATTGAACAACCGTAAGGATTTTAGTTGTCAGAGAACGTTGTAGACATGTGTGTAAATTAAAGAAGAAGACCTTGTATGGATTAAATGTCTAGAGTATGGTACCTTAGGATCGGATAAGTATCTCGGTAATGTATGTGGTTCATATAAAGGAAGTCTGTGACAACAACCTCTACATCAAGGTAAGTCAAGGTAATATTTTATTAATTGAAGTTTATGTTGGATGATATTATTTTGGTAGTGATGATGACATGTTAAGCCATAAATTCACAAAAGACATGCAAAATGAATTAGAAATGTCGTTACTTAGAGAACAATCCTTCTTTATGGGACTTAGATACTAAAACTAAGGAATCTTTATTTTCAAACCAAGTATATAAAAAGAAATCCAAAGAGGTTCGGGGAATGGAATATTGCAAACCGCTTATCACTCCCATGCAAACCAGCTTGGAATTTGAGCAAATATGATGATTCAAAGTCTATAGACTCCATAAATACAAAATGGCTGATTGGGAACCTTACTATATGCGAACATCCCATGTACGCGCAGCTGGGATGCGGCACCATCGCTACCACCAAAGGAGTCACATGTGCTAGCAATGAAGAGGATCCTCATCATATATCTCAAAGGAAACATAAGAGTTTGGATTGGGTATCCAAAAGGAAAGGATCTATCACCTCTTTCCTACACATACGCGCATTGGGGTAGGTTGCATTGATGGACCTAATTTAACAACCGCATAGATCGTTCTACTCTGGAGTGAGTGTTTAGTACTCATGGCACAATCATGAATAATTTTACTCACAAATGCAGGGGTAGAGTATAATTGCAAAAGAGCATCATGCCGTGTTCTTTGGATGTTCGAACCCCGACAACATACAATTGGAGTATGATGAGCCCATTCCACCCATTGTGATAATACAAGTGCCATCAATATCTCGAAGAACCCAAGATGCCCAAGATGAAGCACATTCCAACTGGCATCACTTTCTCAATGGTAGTAGGTTGCAGAAAAGAACACCGAGTTGAGTATGTGGCAACAAAAGAACAAGTGGAAGACATATTCACAAAACCACTTCCATGGAACGCCTTTGAATATCTTCACAGAACCTGGAGTTATTTCACCCAAAATGAATGCTTATCTTATACATCTTAGATTTGGCTGAGGAAGCACCATAAGGAGGACAATTCAAATGGGAGCATACCCTAATGGAAAGATACCTTTTCCATCGATGACAAAGGGGAGATATTTATCATATATAGAGGAAAGAGGCAGAGATAGAGGCATGGTTCCGTGGGGAGCATGAGTGATATGATTTCACACAATCGTGAGTGTTGCAACTAACGCCAAAGGGGAGATTGTTGATTAAGGTTGAGTTGTCATTGATATCAACCCTGAAGAAAGCCCCATAACACAAGGTTTGGGTAATGGACCCAGATTGTTTGATGTAAAGATGACTCATTATTGTCTTGTCATGGTTGATATGAAGTAAAATTGATGAACTCCAAAGTGGTCCCCTTTATGGTGAAATCCCTCACCAAAAGATGCTTCTATGGAGTTAGAAAAATCCATGCTTAATGGTGGAATAATGAGATGAAGGATAGTGAATTCCAGTTAATGAAACTATCCTATACAGAATTTGCCACCATTTCTGGTGGTATGTAGATAGTCATATAACTCCTCACGGTTAGAGAGTTATGGCCATGTGAAGTCGAGAACCTGCCTAGTAATGGACCCAAGTTTGTTTGATGGATAACCGTATGAGTTTTGATATATTTGCGTAATAATTATTCTATATAGATATAGCATGTCATGCCATTTCTGGTGGCATGTGAAATGCCACATAACTTCTCACGGCTTGAGTGGTTGGTGGTCTTACAGTTGGAGGACCCTATATGTTGGCTTGAAGCCCCCAAAGGTCAAAGTAGTCAAAGTGGTTTAAGAGATTTTAGAAGGTAAATAATAAAGTTAAGGGATGTGAGTGTACTATAATTCAGTGAATACAAAATAAATTATTTAAATAATAAATTTAATGGAGAACAGAAGGGCTAACCCCAAAAATAAGGAAAGTGGGCAAAGGGACCTAGACGATGTTTTTAAGGAAGCTACTTGAGAGTATAAACAAGAGTCAAGGCTCTCTCATTTAATCAATAATTTTGAGCATATTGAATACCTATAGATGTCCTGAGGTAACCAAAGGATATATAAGCCGGATTTCTAAGGAAAGTGAAGAAAAGAAGGCCTAAATTCAAAGGAGGGATAAATTCTTTGATGATGCGTTCTAAGGTATGTTTTGTTTTAGGCCATCTCACCATTTTCGCAATAACTTTTTCTAGAATGATTCGGACTGCGAAATTTTCATTCCATTAAGGAAACATATCCATATCTCGTGGTAAAAATTCATCTTGTGGGTCTTTGTATTTTTAGATTTACACTCAGTGGAAAATATAAGGCTCGTGGTTAACCCCAAATTAGTCAAAAACATGTGTTTCGGTAAAACGTCATAACTTCTTCATAACATATCCAAATTCTAGAGACCCAATTTTTGGTTATATTACCTGTATTTAGTATGTCAGGTAACATTTCCGAGATTGATTCAACAAATATTTTGTGTGTGGCATTCTCTACAAGGTCGCTTCCCTCTAGAATAAACAAGAATTCAAAAAGGGTGTGCTTACTTTTGCTATAACTCATTTTCCGGGAGAGGTTCCAAGTAGTTAACCTTGGAGGAATTGCATAAAAAAATCAAGAACATTGTTTACCGCTTCAAATCTTTATTCATTGAGTAGGTACAAAGCGCGATTATTTGAAGAAGGTTGACTAATCCAAACTATCATGAGACTAAAGAAAGTTTGATGTAAATGTTAGTCTCTTGCTGTTTAAAGTTAAGAAAGGTTTGCGTGAATGTGATAATACACCGCCCATTACATATTTAAAAACTACATTTGGTATTAGAGAAACGATGAGGTACAAGTTGTGACATGGTTGGTGACAAGAAGGATGAGTTGGCACATATAAGGAGGTGTAATAGTTGATGATATTGGTACATATTGATGTGAGAAGGATTACTACGATTATACATACTTGGTGTACCATGGTTGATGCACCTGTTTATGGTACATGTTGATTACCGTGGTTGTTTGTACAAAGTTATGCATGGTTGATGCACTTCATTTATGTCGATTAAGGTTGGTTGTCATTGATGTCAACCTCAAGAAACTCTCGTAGCACAAAGGTTTTATAATGGACCTAATATTGTTTTGATGTAAATATGACTCATTATTTTTTTTGTCATGGTTGATAAGAAGTAAATATGGACGAACTCCAAAGAGGTCCCCTTAAGGCGTAGCTTTAATCATGGCCCTCACAGGAAGACGCTTGTGGAGTAAGAGAACCCATGCTTAATCGGTGGGAATAAATGAGGATGAAGGAAAGTGAATTTTGTTAGGATAAAATATACCATGGATAGTGATTGTCGTCATTCGTGGTATGTGGAACGCCCATAATTCCTCAATGGTTAGAGAGTTATGGCTAAGGAGAAGTTGGAGACCTCTGTACTGGTAATGGACCCAAGTTTGTTTTGATGGGTAAATTGTGATGAGTTATGATATATTTTAGATAATACTATTCTATATGGATAGTAAATGTCACATTTCTGGTGGTATAGAATCGTCACATAATCCCTCACGGTTTGAGAGTTATGGTCTAATGGGTTGAGATGATCCCTATATATCTAGAAGCCCTGTTGTCAAAGTAATCAAAGTGGTTTAAGATTTTAAAAGGTAAATAATAAAGTGAAGTAGGAGGCTATAATTCAAAGGAATACAAAATAAATAATTTCAATAATAAATTTAATGGATAAATTGAAGTGGACCCAACCCTAAAATAAGGAAAGTGGGCCAAGTGACCTAGAAGATGTTTTTAAGGAAGCTACTTGGAGAGTATAAATAAGAGTCAAGGCTCTCTCATTTGAATTACACTTGAGAATATTGAATATCCATAGGTGTTTGAGGTAAACAAAGGATATATAAGCCAAAATTCTGAGGAAATTGAAGAAAAGAAGGCCGAAATGCAAGGAAGGATAAATTCTTTTGATGGTGCTTTCTAAGGTATGTTATTTACAGGTCATCTCACCATTTTCGCTATAACTTTTTTTTATATAATGATTGAGATCCTGAAATTTCTATGCAAGTGATAAAACATATCCAAGTATCTGTGGTTAAAAATTCAGCTTGTGGGTCATTGTATTTTGGGAGTTATACTCCGTGGAAAATAGGGTTTGTGGCCAGTCCTGAAACTAGTCAAAATCAGATGTTTCGGGTAAAAAGGTCATAACTTCTTCATAACAGATCCAAATTCAGTGAGACAAAATGTGTTGGTTAGGGTACAGTTTGTAGTATTCTATGCAATAGTTTTCTATCAATTCATCAAATATTGTGTGTGGGGCACGCTCTACAAGGTCGCTCTCTAGAATAATCCAGAATTCAACAAGGTATGCCATTTTTGCTATAACTCCTTTTCTGAGAGGTTCCAAGTAGTGACACTTGGAGGAATTGTATAAAACACACTGAAGAACATTATGTATCAGTTTCATATCTTTATATATTACAGGTTCAAAGTTATGATTACTTTAAGTTAGGGTTGTTGACTAATCCAAAACTAGGCATGTTAGATTAAAGAAAAGTTTGATGAAAATGCTATTCTCTTGTTTTTAAAGTTAAGGAAGGTTTGCAGGAATGTGATCATATACACCAAGTCTATTACAGAGCTACAAATCGGATTTGGATGATGAAATTGATGAGGGATTTTGGTTGTGGTACATGTTGAGTACATGGTTGAGACAAGTAGTTGATGAGT